>JAATLQ010037438.1:0-54349 GCA_013421005.1 Heliconius erato x Heliconius himera
TTGTAGCTCCGTCCTCCACCTCCCGCCGTTCCGGACATGGCGTGTTGGGTGGCGGTCCCCAACGCCGCATTCGTCGCCACTTGACACACCAGCGGGGACGCACTGGTGCGCGTCGCCTTGGGGGGACGCCCTATCAGTGCGCTCTCTCGAGGTGCACGTGGCGGATGGAACGTTGCAGCCCTCGTAAGGGCTGGCAGGGGTCGCTGCGAGCAAGCCTTCCATCTTGGACCCCCAATTTAATTTTTTTTAAAATTTAATTTTTTTTAATACATAATAAAAAAACAGAAAGCTTGTTTTGAAAACGATTTTTTAAAATACATTTTATTTTATTGTATTTTTCAGAGGTTTTATCCCATATCAAGCTATTTTGGCAGAGATAACATAATTTTAATTAACATTTCGTTCTCCTCTGTCCGCCTAAGACACTTTAGACACGATCGAGAGGCGGATTCCAACGTTGTGCCGTTGCTATAAATTTCCATGGAGAGGGTATCGAACCCATAACCAGTATTTCATCTATTTAAACAGTAAATAACAAAAATATTTAGAGTAAAAAATAATAATATCACATATACTAAGTATCGCATACAAAAAGTAGGTTATAAGAAAATATTATCTGTGCCGGTAGTATTATATTACTTTCACTATAGTAAATGAAAAGTTTTTATAAGAGATTTCGCTCGTATGTTTCGTTTCACGTTCAAATTGATACGTTGTTAAGCTTATAATATTTTAATACATGTTGGACTTTTTTCTTTGTTTAGCGATAATTTTTATTGTAATAAAATCATAAAATTACTATGTAGGTAAAAAATTATAAATAATAATAGAAATTAAATAATAATAATAAATAGTAGACAGATAGAACTAAATGTAAAGATACTTCATTACGTGTAAACAGACACAACTGAACGCCGCAATTTGTTTAACAGATC
Source organism: Heliconius erato x Heliconius himera (assembly GCA_013421005.1). Lineage (NCBI taxonomy): Eukaryota > Metazoa > Arthropoda > Insecta > Lepidoptera > Nymphalidae > Heliconius > Heliconius erato x Heliconius himera. The sequence continues at coordinate 936 of JAATLQ010037438.1, forward strand.
AGGAACTAAAAAAATATTGAAATCAATAAAAAATCTTCCGAGTAAGAATTGAACCCACAACCAACACTTAGGCTGATATCTGGTTGCACCATGGTGGGTAGGTAAATTAATTAAATAAATTTATACACATGCTTCAATTTTTGTAAATCCAATAAACTCAACTGAAATAAATTTATAAAAAATTGGGTCAGTACTAAGACAAAATAAGAAGTTAGGTTCCATCTTAAACTAAAAGAAACCACAAATAATAATAAATTTATATAAATATTTATATATATTTGACTTTTAGGCACTAATGGATAACGAACCAAACCAAGCCTGATCTTCGCTGAAAGTTACTGTGCATATATACATACTTGTGTACAACATCAATAAGTACTATTAAGGAATATGGAGTTCAGGCGATGTTTACTTTAACAGTTATTAGGTATATAAGATGCAAAAAATAGTAACTGGCTTTCATTTATAATTATTAAGCTCATTTTTTAAAAATAATTTACTGGGTAATAATATAAGAAATTACGTTATCGATTTACGAGATACAGCGTAAAGCTAGAAAAGAATCAAAAGAATGATGAAAGATGTGAACGTTTTACGTTAGGAGCGATGCCTTAAAGGAATTTCTAATCCAAAATTGATCAAATAGTGAGAAATAAAAATCTTTTAGAGAAAGCCTTTGACGAAGGTCAAACTGTTGATGAAAAATACAACGTTCGTCTATGAAAATAGAAAAGGATCCGATTCTAGCGTAAATTCGTTTGTAATCATACATATTTTTCTTTATTTGTTTACGTTCCAATTTTCTATTTATGAGTAACAGGTGCGTTGCCGTCCTTTAAGTTGGAGATAGACGTGCTTTTTGAAAGTACCCAGAATTTATCGACCTGGAAACATTGCAGGTAGGCCATTCTACAGTTATATTCCATCGTGTTTAGGTATGAGTTTAAAATATTTTACCCTATATGCCGTTTCCGTAAAAGGAGCGCAGACGCTTCCAGCCTGTATAAGATAAGGAAATAAAACCTTAAAAAGTTGTGCAAAGTTTAATGCCACCAACGATCTGTATTATAAGCATTGCTAGGTATTATATAGAATACAGGATTATAAAATAACATCCACATTTATGTATTTTTTTTGTAGAGATATAAATCCGACTGTTAACCAGACTGTATTCTCATTCATGAGAATGAATTATTTTTATTTTGTTGCCCCAGTAAAGCGCCAAGACAAACCGTGGCGTTGAATACCGCAAAGTCAAACTTTACAGAGAACGAAGTCACTTAACACTAGGTTCTTTTTGATTACTCTGCTTTGAGTGAAAAAGCGTAAAGTCGTTTTTCTACCTCCTTATAACTCGAGGCTGCTGATAAAAGAAGAGAGAAAAAACACGAAGCCACTTTTTATTTGAAAGTATTTTTACTATTTTATATTGTCCATATATAAACAATAAAACAATATTAAACCGCAATAGCATACTTATTATTTCCCAAATTATAACACAACACGATTGAATATCAATATAAATATTTCATAGTACAAAACCAAAACAAAACAATCCATTAATTATATTAGTCTCTCATTTATAATAAAACATGCCACCGTCACAATAACACTGTAGTACGAAAATTTAATATATATTTACGAAATTCGAATTTTCGAAGCAAAATATTAGGGGATGAAAAGTTTTAGGGTACGTTATTGGTCCGGTAATTAAAACTTATATTGTAAACCATACGATCACCAAAAACTAACGCCGAATCAAGATGAATTGTCTAAGTTTTAATTGCTTTAATAGTCCAGTGTGTGACGGTATTAAGTCGATACATGTTAGCGTTAGTGTTATTTATGAGGTCGAATTTAAAAAGTAAAATAATTTATATTTAACTTTTGAGGTCGTGGCGCAATGGCACAAAGTGAGACTGCAAACGCGACTGGTTGTGGGTTCGAACTCTACTCGAGAAAGTAAATTTTTATTTACATTTATATTTTCATTTTTTCGCTCTGGTGTCGAGGGAAAAGCGTGGCGTTGAGTTCCGCCACTCATCACGCAATGCTTCCAGAATTCGGAGGAAAGTGGGGAACGGAATGTCTTAACACTAGGTTCCCTCTGCCTACCCTGCTGTGAGCGGGATACAGCGTGAATCTAAAATTATTTATATCGTTTTTTATTTTAGATTTTTGCTTTATTAATCTATGATATTATTTATTTTTGCCTTTTGTCACCACGATGAAACGTGTGTTAACGCGATGGTCATGGGTTAGATTCTCACTTGGTAAAATAAATTATTTTCTTTTCCTTGCTCTAGCACTGCGTCGAGTTTTGCGATTCAATACAGAGTATCATGAAAATTGGTTGAAAATGAGAAACGGAATACTAGCTAGATTTCTTCTGCCTACATTGCTATATGCGAATAAAACGTGAAATAATTTTAGCTTTTTTTATAACTTCTTTTCTCTTTACACTTGGTCTTGTGAAATGATAAGGTTCTTAATTAAAAATATCAATCGATCAGTATCGACTCCACGACCACCGCTATTACTGACAAACATAAAATAATTACCACTCCAAGGTGGCCTCAAACTTAATGTCTATATCCACTAATTGTACTATAAAATTCAAAGTAATTTTAGAAAGTTTAGTTTATTAGAGGCACTAAAAACTAATAGGCTATCAACATTACAATAACAGTTAATAGTTCTATCACTTTATATTTATTTAGATAGTTAATAGAATTTAGATTTAGTTATTCACATTCAATTTAGAATTTATTGGTTTAATGAATATTTTTATTAATTTATGTATTATGTCGGTGCAATTAAATGAAGTACGTAGCATCGTGTAACGGACAGTTTCGAATGCAATATAAGTGGAAAGTAGGTCGTGGCGCAAAGTCACAAGGATGACGCTGTGGATTCGATTCCCACTCGAGAAAAAAATATATATTTAATATTTTGATATTCATCGAGTTGAGTCCAGTCACTCAACACTCAATGCCTCCAGATATCGATGGAAAGTGGGGAACGGAGTGTCTTAGCACTAGACTTCCTCTGCCCACCCTGCTATATGCGAGATAACTCGGTTGCATTGAATCCGCAATTCTTTCATGGGACAATGTGTACAATTTTACAATAGGATCCCAGAAAACGTCAGAGAATTTTCTATATCACGATTTAAAAAAAATTGTGAAAAGACGTTTGTGTGTTAAAGGTTATTACCAAATTCATGCTTTTATAATTGACTGGCGACCAGCTAGCGACTTCGCCCGCTTAAATATGTGAATTATTTGTTTGTTTAAGTACAGAAAATTACGTTCCTGTCTTAATAAATATTTAAACTTGATAAAATTATTATTGGGGGCATTTAACAAAGTAATAGAACCAGAAACAATATTTTAAAATTTTGTCTGTTTGTTGGTTTTTCTGTTTGTCGCTTATCTCAGAAACGGCTTAACCGATTTAAGGAGCAATTAGAATTATAAAAACTACCAATATTTTTATAGTTAATAAAATATTTTCTTAAAATAAAAAATTGTCTACGTTTTCCACCTGAAAAACACTAAAGAGACACTCCGCATTTTTTATTTATACATGATTTTCTTTAGATTGATATTTTTCAATTAGTTATATCTTTTGAATGGAATGTTCGATTTTATTATTTTAAAAAGTATTTTACAGGTATTAAAATTTTCTTTAAAAATATATCATTTAATAGGATAAGGATTAATGCAGAGATATGAATAACATCGTTTGATTATTGTCGGCACTTTTGTCAACTTATAAAATATATAAAAGTAGTTGGCATAAATGCATTAATTTTACATATGGTTTCGCGGACTTTTTTATAGATATTGATGCGTTCTATAATACTGTAGAATTTTGCTTTAGTCTATCATCAATAGTTTTCGCAGCGCACGCGATAATAGAATTTTTAAAATCAATTTCTTCACAGCTTGGGTTACATTATTGCATTTTTATTAGGGATCTCTATTTTTTTAATGTAATGTAGCCTATGTTGGTCAGCGAAGATGCAGCTATCTAATTGTAAAATATTTTTTGAAACCGCTCCGGTAGTTTTCGTGTGAAAACAAAACAAACGTACATACAAAAATATAAATCTTTCCTCTTTATAACATTAGTATAAATAAATGATAACACGCCTTGGGAATGAAATGCTCGCTCCAGTCTGTTTCAAAGGTATCATTGTCACAAATAATTAAATATGTACTTATTTAGAAAACGTATAAATATTTTTTTTCCTGGTCGGTTTCCAGGAGGCGCGGGTTCGAGTCCCGCTGCGTTCAAATTTTTATACATTTTCTAAATAAGTATTTTTTTTCTAAGTGTGGAATAACATTTTAAAAATGTTTAAAAAATAATGAAATATGTATTTGTATAAAATTGATTTTAGAAAAATATGTCCCGCCTCGGTTCTTCTCAGGTCTGAGGCATTAACTTTAGTGAACTGGTGGTAAATTATTTGACGTTCAAAAAATGAAGCATGTACATTCTTATTTTGAATAAAATTATTTGAATTTCAATTTGAATTGATTATGAAAAGATACAGCGTGATGCTGAAAAAAAAAACTTATTTTATTCTTTATTGCACACAATTTTTAGAAATAAAAAATTACATGTACAAAAGGCGGGCTTAACGCTAAAAAGCAACTTAATAAGAATACAAGCAAAGTCAGAAAAAATCGTTACTTATATCATATTTTTGTAAGAGAAGCTTGATTTCAATACGCATATAGCCCTCATGGCGTATTTCCGCGACCGGCATCATGAATTTCATCCAAGTTAATGGATTGTATTTAATCTTGCAATGAATAGGAACCGTTTTTACTGTCGAGTATTGTTTTCAATTTGTATTTTATATGAGTTGGTGGATTTTTTACATACTATTAAATGCCTTACATTTTTCTGTTTATAATATATTGAAGTAAAATAAAAGAAAATAATTAAAAAAATTAAATTAAATTAGCTTCACGCTGTATCCCGCACACAGCAGGGTAGGCAGAGGGAACCTAGTGTTAACACACTCCGTTCCCCACTTTCTGCCGAATTCTGGAGGCATTGCGTGTTGAATGGCAGTACTCAACGCCGCGCTTAGCCTCGACACCAGAGCGAAGAAATGGAAATATAAATTTAAGTAAATATTTCATCTCCTCGAGTGGGGATCGAACCCACAACCAGTCGGTCGTACAGTCACACTTCGTGCCGCTGCGCTACGACTGGCCTCATAGGAAATAATTAAATATAATATATGATTCTACGTTCTGTGTATCGACGCTTAGTCGCTAAAGGACTTTTGTACTTTGTTTTTTCATCAAAAAAAGGACAAAAGTGCACTTAGTGAGTGTAGCGTTAGGTTTCGTGAATATTATGATATTCTCAAATCGTGAATTTCACACTCTTTCCCATATATATAAGTGTAGGCAGAGAGTGTAAGAGGAAATTTATTGTTAAGACCGTTTCCTTTTTTCCGCCCAATTTTCGAGGTATGTTAAGTGGTGAGACTCAAAGCCCCACATTGTTTTTTGAACAGAGGGTGGAATCGAACCCACAATCGTGGCTTTTACAGTTAGACGTTGCGTCACTGCGCCATAATTATACTTCTACTATAATCTACTCGTAACTAAAAGAAATAGAATTTTGTAGACATTGGAAATGAAAAATGTCTCAAACAAAATTAAATCTGCTAAATTTAGAAGTGCATTCCTTTAAGCAAACCCAATATAAGCTCATTTAAGCACACATTGTACGGTACTCCATATACAAGTAGTATATCTAGATGCTCCTCGTGCTAGCTTACGTTCACCTGAGTTCAATTTGTTTATCTGTTTAATCGAGGATGCCATAGTGTATTAATTTAAGTGGAAGCAAAATATTGTTTAAATTAAACATTTTTGATTTTAATAAATAAATTAAAATAAAAAACAACTTCACACTGATTCCCGCACACAACAGGGTAGTAAGACTTAGTGTTATGACATTCTGTACCCCATTTTCTGCCGAATTCTGAAGGCATTGCGTGTCGAGTAGTGGAACTCAACGCCGCGCTATGCCTCGACACCAGAGAAAAGAAATGAAATTATAATTTATTAAAGTAGCCGTGTTAAGGGCAACGTATTGTACTTAACAGAAATAAAAACTTTGATTTGTATTTGGAATTCAAATTTTGTTTTAAAAAAGAAAACATTATGGTCCCCTCTTGTATAGTCAGCGGTTTAAGTCATTCTTTCAAATTTTATTTTTTCCGACTTTTCTAGAAAAGTATATACAAATAACTGCATATATTTATTAACATAGGTCCAAACTAACCGGTAAAAGTAAGTTGTGAACAATTTCTTACAACTAATAAATAATTTAATTATTTTTAAAAATAAAGTATTTTTATACCCATCATAGTCTTAGTGGGTTATCTAATTAAAATTAGCTGTTAAGGGTTAATTTTTAGCTCTTTATGCTTTTTAATAAAACATTTTCATTCTTAAAATAGAAATTGAGTAATTTTCACTGTGAACGCTATGTTGAACAAAAAGGCTAAGTAAAGTTAAATAAAAAATCTAAACAAACAATTTTTAGACTTCATATGCTTCTATATTGGACCTTTTAAATGAAGTTTTAAAAGGCAGTAGGTCAGTGCCGCTTTCATAATCTGCGCATTTCATTACTTAATTTAAGTTAAAATTTAGATTTATTAAAATTGCATCGTTGTAGTACGTTCGATTTTTCTGTTGAGTTAAGAGTATGTTTGATAATTATTTATACTTGATATTGTTAATGAGAGTTGCGGTAGTTTGATATAGTAATTGTATGAACTATGACCACGAACTACTGTAAAGTTTTTGAAACGGGCTTCGAATGCCAAAATATACGTTATTAATTTGGTTAAATTGGAGTTTCATCTTAAGTGTGTAAATATCCTAGTATTAAGACACTCCACTCCTCACTTTCTGTTCAATTTTCGAGACATTACGTGTAAAGTAACGCTGTGGTTTGTCTTGTTATCAGAGCGACAAAAAAATTATTCCGCAAATGAAAGAACCATCTTCCGTTTGAAAGCTATAAGCCACAGATATACAGATATAAAAACACGTCAAACTCATAATCTCTCCGTTATACGGGGTTAAGGCTCCTGGAGATAAATGAACAGTGACTTAACACTAGATTTTCTCTCCACAAAGCAATATATTGAAATTACATAACAATATAATATAATTGATTAATATTTGGTTATACTATTATTTTTAATCTATATAAAAGAACAGAATCTATAGATCTAAAGTTTGTGAACGTTAATACCTTGCCTTCTCTAAGAAGTTTAGAAACGCAATCGCTTCCAACTTTATTGGTACTAATAGTATGAACTACATACATGTATTTAATAAATTAATAATACCACACTTATATTGAGGAAAGCTTAATATATAAGAAAATATTAAGAGATACAAAGTTATTATTAATATTTTAAAATCAAAAGGAAAAATGGAGAAGCCAAGACGCAAATGCAGAACGGAGTGTCTTAGCATTGCCCTGTATAGGAGATACAACGTGAAGAAATTAAATATTTAATATTTTCATTTCCTCGCTTTTGTGACGAAACAAAGCGCGGCGTTGGCGCAAAGATAAAATGGAAAACTGAAGAGAAAACAGTCACTCCACAATGAAAAACGAAGAAAGTAGTGTCTTCACCACTTTCTGTTCCTATGCAAGTCACTTTTACACTGTCCAGAAATATCGCAATAGTGTCTGTAAAGTTATGTTTTTGTTAAATTATTTCATTATTCATCCTAATATATTTTCTAACAACTATATTAATATACTATATATTGGACCCTACTTCAGTGAGACGCTTAAATGTAAAATAATTCAACTGTAAAACAAAGTTAAAGTTTTTACGACTAAATTGAAACTCATAGATCATGTACAAAACAAGTTAATTAAATAACCACGAAGTAGCAAACTTAGTAACTTTCAACTTATGCTAAGTACGGCTGGTTACGTAGAATTATTACTATTAGAAACAAGGAATTTTATAACATAACACAATGGAATACAAGCTAAAATTCTATAGCAAAATTCTCATACATAAAGTATCCATGTAGACGCCATAGTTCTCAACTTTGCGCAGGTAGTACTATGAAAAGCAAAAAGGGAATGGCAAAAATGAACTAAAGTTAAGAATAGGCTTTATTGTGTTGAAATTTACCAAAGATATGCTGAAGCTGTTTGTTGTTGAGTTAGATAAGTTTTTTTTTCTATGTATTTCATTCATTATATCGCTATGCTCTAACGTACTATTATTTCACGCTGTATCCCGCATATGGCAGGGAAGGAAGAGGGAAGTGTTAAGACTTTTCGAGATATTGAGTGTTCAATGGCGGATTTAACATCACGCTTTGTCTTCTTACCAAAGCGAAGAGACGAAAATATTACATACCATCGAGGAATCAAAACTACAACCGTCGTTACAATTAGAGGCTGTACTAATTGCAAATCCTTGTATATTAATAAAACAAACTTTAACCCAATTAACTTCGAACCTACACTTCTAAAACACTAAAACTACACAACAACTACACTTAAACTACAAAAATTATTCGTATGATCGCACTTTACTAGGCGCCTCGTACAATTTCGTGGATGTGCGATCTCAACGACGTTATACGGGTCAGTAAATCAATCCCCAGTGATTTCGAACGGGCCTTCGCGTTAAAATTTATATCGGACCTAGACCCTAAAGTTAGACCTCACTTTATTGCTTGAAGCTACGTAAGCTATTAATTATTTTGATAAAGCAATTTCTGTGTACTGCTTAAATTGGAAATTTTGATTTTTTTTTAAAGAAATACGAGGAGATCTCAGTGAGACGGTGTCTCTTTATTTTGTGTCACCATATATTTTTTTAATAAATATTTTATCATCATTTTTATTGTAACGTCGTTATTTTAGGCCGGTCGTGGCGCAGCGGCACGAGGTGTGACTGCAAAACCGACTGGTTGTGGGTTCGATCCCCACTCGAGGAGATGAAATATTTACTTAAATTTATATTTCCATTTCTTCGCTCTGGTGTCGAGGTTAAGCGCGGCGTTGAATTCTGCCACTCAACACGCAATGCCTCCAAAATTCGGCAGAAAGTGGGGAATGGAGTGTCTTAACACTAGGTTCCCTCTGCCTACCCTGCTGTGTGCGAGATACAGCGTGAAGCTAATTTTTTTTTTTTTTTTTATTGTAACGTTCTATCCTGTTGCATATTTTATACATTTATTGTACCAACTGAGGCAAAGCTGTTCTGTGTTTCAAGATTTTTTTTATAATTTCGATTTACAGTACAGTATAAAAAATATAGAATTAGAATAAGTTCTGAGAGAGATACAAGACAATGTTGAAAAGTCTTTATAAAATAATTTTGCGCATCGTTTTAGTTTTTACGAGAGCCAGGAAATGAAAATAATTAAGTCCCACGAGTAAAAATCGAACCCAAAACTGTCGTGTCGTGTTAAGAGTCACAGCCCTGTTCAAATGCACCACAACGGCCTCTATGCCATAGAAAAATATAAAAAAAAAAATAAAAATTGAGGCCGGTCGTGGCGCAGCGGCACAAAGTGTGACTGTAAAACCGACTGGTTGTGGGTTCGATCCCCACTCGAGGAGATGAAATATTTACTTAAATTTATATTTCCATTTCTTCGCTCTGGTGTCGAGGCTAAGCGCGGCGTTGAGTTCTGCCATTCAACACGCAATGCCTCCAGAATTCGGCAGAAAGTGGGGAACGGAGTGTGTTAACACTGGGTTCCCTCTGCCTACCCTGCTGTGTGCGGGATATAGCGTGAAGCTAATTTATAGAAAAATATAATTATATATATTTAATGATAAAGATATAAGCACAAATTTATTTTTATTGAAGGACAAGTTAATTTTATAATGCTTACCGACTTTTAGAAATGCCCATAAAATTTCACCTAAACCCTTAGAGAGCTTTAAAAATGTAAAGCCTATTCTACCTTTTAGCGTTAACCTTTTATGTTTCTTGCATACTTCAAGGAAAAATGTGGTATACAGGAAATTGTTAGTACTGCATCAAAAGGAAACATCTCTATTAAAAGTTTCTTTTGTTATTTTCTATATGGTTGTTTATTTTCACACTTCTTTTTGGAATAGGAGAGTTTAGTTAGTAATTTCTCTGTTTTTAGAATTCCTCAAAGGTTAAACTAAATTCTTTTACGAATCTGTATGTCTGTCGTCTGTCAAGGCTATTTATTTCAAGATTAAATGGATACCTCCACGTTGAAATGAAATGCCATGCTGAAATTTCTTTGACATAACAAGGTGTACAGTCCTTAGGAGGAAAAAAAATCTTTTAAGTGAACGTACATAATTTTGTCAATTCTATCATGTAAGTAGATTTTTCTCACATCTCCACGCTTTATCCCGCTTAGCAGGATAGGCAAGAGTGAAGAAATGAAATAACTCACTTCCTCGTATGGAGATCGAACTAACAACCATCGTATTTTTAATGAGACGTTGTCCCACTGAGCCATGATGACGATTATAGCTTTCATATAAGTAATAGATACTATAAGATATATTATAATATTAAAATTGTTATAAAACCAAAGTGAAATCTAGTCCAGGAGGCCAGACCTGGCGTAGAGGCACAAGCGTGTTATGGTAAGCACAACAGATTATGGTTCCATTTTTCGAGGAAATTAACTATTTAATATTTTTATTTCCTCGCTATAGTAACGGGGCTAAGACTAGCCATTTAACACGCAATAGCTCCAGAATTCGGCGGAAAGTGTTGAACAGAGTTTTAGTACTAGGTTCACATGTTCCCTCTACCTACCCTACTATGTGCGTGATGGTAAAAAAAAAGTATAATCGAAATAGCTTCAAGAAAGCTAAAATAAAACTCTTTCAAGCGAGGTTTGCTAAAGTCGTGGTTCTCGTCGTCTTACCTTTTAACTAGTTACCTATTTTGTCTTTGTATCTCAAACGTTCTCATTAAAAGATTTTATTTTATCCCTTTAAGATCGCTTTATAAAGACTTATTTGTTTAAAATAAAAATAGCCACTAGATCTCAATATTTATTTTTGTTTAAGATGAACTAAATAGAAATAATATGTGTTTAAATCGAATGAGTTTGTTATGCAAATCATTTAGGTTACTTTAATTTGTTTATATGTCATAGGAATCGTACCTCCAACCACACGTTAATAGTTAGATACTGTCCCACTGTACTACTTTGGCTTCTAATTCCATCTCTGATAATATTTGTAAGTATACAATGTACATATGGCAATATGTAAATAAATTTCGTTTAATTTAAATTATTGTAATATGCTAAAAAAATTACACACATCATCAATATCAATTCTTTCTGTACATACTTTGCATTTATTTCTAAGCTAGCAGCCCACTCGCGGCTTCGTCCGCATGTTATATGTAATACTTTTATTATGCTGCATTTGTTAACAGAATTGATATATTGAATCATGAACAACTTATTTTCATAATTCTGAGGATAATATCGGCGATAAGGGCGCTCCCAGCGAGGATTCGATTCTAGGCTTGCGACCGTAAAAATTAGTACGTCCAAATTACATGCTTATCTTCATAAAATTCTCTAGATGACGGAAAATTTTCCGTTCGTAACTTTCATCAATGTCAAATAAAAATCGGTGGAAGGTCGCCTTGGAATTTTTAACAAATTTTAGTCACAAAATACCCTATTGTGACTTATTTATAAAAAATAGATATACATTGCCGCCGACTTTCTTTTTAGAACTAATAAAATAGAATATTTCTGCCATACAATGTATTATATAACTATGTAATTACATAGTCTTAACTATTTTTGCAACGGACGCGCTTAAAGCAAGCAATGTGGCAATCTCCACACAACCTCGATTTCGTATAATCACTTTTTATTTTTCATGTTTCCACTATATTCATTCAATTTATATTTTACAAAAATCTTTCAGTGGCTAATTTGGTGTTGTTTTTACAAATATATTTAGAATTTTTAATAGATCCTGTGTTTTATTAATAATGACTGTTACAGCCACGGTCTGGTAGAAGTTCACGGTGTAGGTGTGCTCTTGCGCCTTCTTCCTTTTATTACAACTAACGACAATGGACAGTTATAGTGGAGAGGAAGAAAGGATCCGCTCTTGGCTTTTCTTCGGAAGAGCTCCGAGTCATAATAATTGAATATCTGTCGAGTCGAGCTTCCAGTAACCTAAATAACTTTCTTATGGTAAATATCTTATTAGATCAATACCTTTTGATGGCATAATATAAAATTTCTAATTCTGTTATCTCTAAATCTCTAAAAGATTTTGAGTGACTCACGAACAAAATAATAAAAGTAAATAAAAAAATATTTGTAAAAACAAAAACCCCGACTGCATAAAACTAAAAAGAAAATAAACAAGCCCAACAGTTTATTAGGATTAACATTCGGGACCTCTTCAAATTATGCGAGGTTCCTGGTAAAGATTTTATTGATTGAAGAATTACTTATAGGTCCCGGCAATACGGGATCCTCATAAAGTGTAAAGCTGAAATTAACATTTTTTATACTTCTTCTTAACTTCACGGCATATCCAGTAAATAGTAGAGTAGTATGGGAAATGTAAGATATTTTCGCTCGATAATTAATATTAAAATGAATGGCAAAGTACATAATACAATAGAGTACACAAAAACATTATCTAAGTTTTTTGTAGTACTATGTAACACAAAAATATTTTCTTCCATTTTAACCAGTGGTTCCTGAGAGTAGCGTATTAAGCCAAACAAACTCTTACACTTTATAGTACTAAGTATAGATTACATGACCTTATCATAGAATCAGTAAGCTCGTAAAGTAAGTGGTGCATTCACAACATTTACTACATCATTTTTTTTTCTACAAACAGGCAGAAATTTTAAAACATTTCCTGCAATTTCCGGTCTCTGAATAAAAGTAACTTCATGCGGAGTCGCATAGCTTTTAAAAAGCTCAAATTTCAACAAGTCAAAGCGAAACGAACATTTAAAAGTGAAATTTCCCCGTAAAGGGAGCTGGTGCACGTCGAAACTCGATCTTGGAAATTCTCTTAAACATACATGATTCCCAGTTTGCAAACTGAAGAAAAATATTCTGTGAAAGTAAATTTTTCACACAAAAAGACACTTTGTGTCTGTCGTGCATTTGTAATGAAGACAATTACAATAGTAACTGGTTCAATTTACTGAATATTTATTTTAGATTGGTCGTAACAATTCTGTATGTGAATTTCATGATGTAGAATGTCTTTTTCTTATTTTTGCTCTCCAATACTTCTCAAGGAACCTATTGTAAATAAGGTATTTTTTATACCAAAAAAATCATAACGTTTAAAGTTTCAAATTATCCCAAAAAATCATATTTTGAATGTCTAAGATATCAAAGCCAAAATTGTTTTCATCTTTTTCCTTTGTGCTTGCGATTGGTTGACAAGGTATGTTTTACTAAAATTTTTAAACTTTGATTTTTTACAATATATTCAATTATTACAATTGCAGCGTTGAGTTCCGCCACTCAACACGCAGTATGTCCAAATAATTGCGGAAAGTGGGAATCGGAAGTGTCTTAATGGGAACGGAGTGTAAGAAGCAAGGTTTCCCTGGTTCTCTCTGCTTACTCTGCTATGTGCAGATCTGATACAGCGTGAATCTAAAAAAAGCGTCTAATCGTTTAGAAATTTAGCGATGAACGGAGTGTTTTAATACTAGGTTGACTCTACTCTCCTCTTTGAAAATTACTACATTAAATACGGTACGATTTATTCATATCTCATTACGATTATAGCCTATAACTGACGTGATTTTATAAGTTCTCGCGGGCTGATATTAATTCAATAATTCTACTTAATACTTTTTTTAACCAAGGTGGAGTTTAGTAAAAGTTCTTAGAATTTCATCTGTCAAATCAAACTTTTAATAGGGGCCGTCCTCTATGAGCTTTGCGATATGTATTTTTACCGCGATTATATATGCGATATGTTTTTTTTATATAATTTATTATTTGACGCCATGGTAGCATATTGCAAAAGTGTACAACATTGGTTATGGGTTCAATTATTATTAATAGTAATTTCAATGTTATTACAAAATGTTATTATAGTATCGTGTTTCGCATTTCTATCTATTTTCAATATAAAAATAGGAGAAACCAAAAACATTATATCTTCATATGCTTATGCCATCCGATTCACCATTTTCTGCTTAGTTATCAAGTTAGTGCGTATATTATATGAGCCGTGGAACTCAACGCGGCGCTGTTTTGTTAATACAAAAAAGAAATCAAAAAGTTCATTCCTAAGCAAAAATCAAACCTACAACCGTTGCAAATATAAAATAAAAAAAATAAAAAAACAGAAATCTCATTTCATATCATCAAAGAAAGTCAGAAACGTAATAACTCATAACTTTACTACAGAAACTAAAAAGTTTCTTAGAGAATACAATTTCATTTACGATTTCCTTACACCTTGTAACTTTTGCCAATATACCGTGTACGTGCATTCAAGTCGCGTTGAACGCACATCAAAGGCTTTGCAATAGGAACTTTATTAAAGCTACCTCTTTTACTTTTACTCCGTCATCTAATATTGCTATTAGGGGAACTATTATGTACGTGTATTATGTATTGACATTTTTTTTAAATATTATTTATTATATATTTGCAAGTTAATGTACTTTCTGTATCTTCTCCATACAACGTGGCATGGCAAAAGTGTTTTTCACATTTTAAAAGTGTTATTCCACACTATATACTTATTTAGAAAACGTATTAAAATTTGAACGAAGAGGGATTTGAACCTACACCTCTTGGAAACCGTCCAAGCGCTCTGACTACGTTCTCATAAATCTACGTCGAAATTTTTATACTCGTACACTTATTACAACTTATTTATGTTGTTAGTAATAAGTTATTACTTTTAATCGTAAATACTTTGTTATTTTTGAAATCACTTTACTTTCCTACGTTAACATTTTTTTAATCTCTTGAAATTCATTATCAATAATGATGAATTTTCAAATTATTTCATTGGTTGGCCAATATCAAGTTTCTAGGTCACCCTCACAACTGGGTTAGATTTTTGATGAGTGAATAAATCCGTCACAAAAACGCCAAATTTTAAACTTTAAAATAATAATAACCTTTTGAGTTAAACTTTTGAAATTTTGTATACGTCACAAGGTAGGGAATTTAAAAAACATGCAAAATTTTATGCATATAGGCTAATTGGTTTACGAATTATGAAGAGCTTAAAAGTAGCCTAAAATTTTTTGTGGAAACATGCATTGCACGTTTCTTCCTTTTTAATTTAGTTGGACACCTATATATAAAAATCAATGAATGTAAAATAAATCACATATTCTATAGAAATGCTAGAAACAAATGTTATTGTGATTTTAACCATAATTTTCTTATTTAATTTTCAGATTTCTTTAGAATACATGCGTCAAGTTGAAATTTTGAGAACACGGCACCAAAGCAGTAACACTTAAAGTTTATTTATATTTGAACACGAGACTTGCAACGCCATAACTGGACCCACTCAAATACACTTTCAATGGCATTTGATGTAGAATCTAGATGGAAGGAATTTTAGAATATTGTAAATTTGTTTTTTTTTACTATTTTCTTAATATGCAGGTGCAGTCGGACAACGTGTTATCGTAAGCGATGATTATGAGTTCCAATTTATTAATTATTTCATTTCGTCACTCTGGTATACAAAACTCGGCGTTGTGTTCCACCAGTTTAACCACTCAAAATGAAGTATTTCAAATTTGGGTACAAACTCAAAAACAGAATGTCCATTCATTTTTGCATACCCTGGTATGCAAAAATGAATATCGTTCTGCCTAGGGCGTAGCAAAAATAAAAAAAAACACATTAAAAATACAAAAAATCCAGCCAGTGGAACTTGAATCTACGCTCACCACGTTTCAGACTTGCCCACTGTGCCACGACGTGTTCATTATTTAACATGTCTCTGCTTATTAATTTAAATTTATTGAACAATGATTATACTCTAGAGTAGGGGTTCCCAACCTTTTCTTGATCAAGGACCACTTTCATGTCATTCTTGGTAGCACGGACCACTATACATGTAAGTATAATAAAAATTAACTGTGATAATTAAACAGAAACTACGCCTCACTATCCCTAGTAATAAAATTAAAATCATTCGCGGACCATACGCGGACGTATTTAGGCTTCTGCGGACCACTGATGGTCCGCGAACCATTGGTTGGGAACCACTGCTCTAGAGGTACGCAAAAGCTTTTAATTATGCAGGAAGAGTTAATTAAGTTCTATTTTAAACAGTATAATTCCATAAGTAATAAAATAGTATATTTTATTACTAGTATATTTTATGAACTTTGTCTAGTTTTAAACAAAATTTTACTTATTTTACTTTTAAATTTAGGTTAGTAATAGTGTAGTTGTTTATTAATTTTCTCATTTTTGGCTATAATTAAGTGTAAATATCTTTGCTATCTTTACTAATTTTATATGACTGAAGAGTCCCAGTGCTTGAAAGATCTAATTTATGGAATTAATAGTTCTAATAGAAAAAAAATGTTGTATAGTCTGTTTATCGTGGAAGGTTTTTTCTATTATTTAAAGCGGTTACATTTAAAGTGGTGATGACAAAAACACTCTGTATACATCACTGTTAGTATAATAAAGCGGAACAGTTTGTTTATTTATTTGTTTGTTTGTTAATTTATGCAAATCGTCTGCTAGTGCTGTTAAAAGAAATTTAATATTGTCGGTAGAACAAACGAAAATATTTTCGTTTTTTCCCTAGCCATCCTGGTACTGGTGGTGTCGTAAGAGGCAACTACAGTACGTGTGGTAGAGTCACGTCGCCAGCAATGGCAACACGCATGGCAACACGCAGACTCGACCGGATCATTACCACCCCGGGTATTTAAAACCGGCGTTAAGTAGTGGCTTTATGCCACTGCGTTTCGCATCAGGTAATGCCGGACTCCGGCGCCCAACCCACCTTAAAGGCCGGCAAGTAGACAGGCAACTAGAGGTAGTTCCCCTGGTGTTGGACGGGGTCGTGGGCGGCGATAATCACTTACCATCAGGTGACCCGCACGTTCGTTTAGCTTTGTTTTTCCATAAAAAAAAGAAAAAAAAATAGCGAAAAATAAAAAAAAAACAGTGAAAAATATTTTTCATTTTTTTTTCTTTTATAAATTTGCAATCAGTTGCAAGAAGTCTTACTTTTATACGACGATAATACGTTTATTCTTTTCAATATAACAAAAATGCTTCAATGCTTGGACAACCGACAAAACCGTAGGTCCCTTCCAGATTTCTACACGGATGCCTCAATGAATTTTGTATACGGGCCACGTAGATGCACTAGTAACGGTTGAGGGTAAATAAATTTCGCGATTTGCGGTTGGAAGGGTTCCAGGTCGGTGTAGACTTGGTGTTAGCCCAAACAGGCGTGGCAAACCCGTTACTCTGATAGTATGCGATATGACATTGCCAGTTCGTGGTTTTTGAGCCTTTTTTTTGGACACAAACTTTTATTTTATGTTAGTGTTATGATTATGGTTCATTTGTAAATTTGGACGTTGTTGTCCGAATTTCCTATTGTACAGAATGTTTTTGATAATTTTTTTGGAATTCATTTTGAGGGTAGTAGAGATTTTTTTGAACTTGATTCATACAAGCCTGATAAAATCTATACATTGAAAGTATATATTATTGACACTTGTGTTTATTGTTTAACAAATTAACGTTTATCTTAACATGAATCGTAACCCATATCATAGTCAATGAAACGAAAAATCCTGTCCTGTTTCCCGTAGAAATTAGGGTAACTCTCTAGTATCTTTAGTATTCCTTAAGGAATCCACATGTTCATATGACGTAGTAGCAGAAGAGTTTTATATAAATAAATAATCTTTAATACTCTCAGCACATTGGACAAAATGGCATTGGACAAGATTATAAGGAAATCCCATCAAGTAACTTTTTTTTTCAATTTTCTGAGCCGTTATATTAAGTTTAGGTTAAAGTTAGTTCTGGAAAATATCAAGAGACTAATAACGATATATTTATTTATCTCTACTTTAGAAAAATATTAATAATATGTGAGAAATGTAAATCTCCAAGGTCTTTATTTCAATTACATTAGAATATATTTAAAAACTGTATCACAAATTCAAATCACACTGTTCATACCTTAAAATAACTTTATACCTTAGAAAAGCCAGACTCAAATAACTGAAATAACTCGAATATTTAAACTTTACCATCCAATAAGAAATATAGCGTTCACAACGTTCTTAGCGGAATACAAAACTTGCAGGTATTTTCTATTAAAGCTCGCAAATTATCTACCAGCTTTTATACCTCTAGTAGTAATTGATGGTAGGTTATTGCTAATATTATGTAAATTAAATGTTCGTAGCTCAGATGAATAATATTTTTTATTAATAATAGTGAAGTATTTGTTATTGAGTTTTTTTTAACTAAACTTAACTAACTTTTGAGGCCAGTCGTGGCGCAGGGGCACAAAATGTGACTGTAAATCCACTGGTTGTGGGTTCGATCCCCACTCGAGGAGATGAAATATTTACTTAAATTTATATGTCCATTTCTTCGCTTTGGTGTCGAGGCAAACCGCGGCTTTGAGTTCTGCCACTCAACACGCAATGCCTCCAGAATGCGGCAGAAAGTGGGAAACAGAATGTCTTAACACTAGGTTCCTTCTGCCTACCCCGCTGTGCGGGATACAGCGTGAAACTGATAAACTTAACTAAACTAAACTTGGATTATTTGACAATATTAGATAATAGATTATTATTAAATTATTAGCTTCACGCTGTATCCCGCACACAGCAGGGTAGGCAGAGGGAACCTAGTGCTAAGATACTGAAATATTTACTTAAATTTATATTTCCATTTCTTGGAAATATAAATTTAAGTAAATATTTCATCTCCTCGAGTGGGAATTAAACCCACAACCAGTCGGTTTTGCAGTCACACCTCGTGACCGGCCGGCCTCTGACCGGATAATAGAGACTCTCCATTTAATTAATTGAGTTGTAACTACCGTTGATGTGAATAACATGAACTTTTGAAACAGACATTACGCTAAAAGCTTATATGGTTGTATCTTTGGTTAGAAACTTGATACAATGAGCAAACAATAATACTTTTTCAGATGTCTAAAAATTTTAATGTAGAGGAATTTGAGCCCGCGCCTCTTGAAAAACATCCAAGAGCTTTTCCGCTTAGCGATTTTTAGTAGCTTGACTACGTATTCAAATTAAAGTCATCAAATAAATGACACAAATATCTTCCAATATAAGAGAAATATAAAATTAAAAGGAAGCTGGCGAAACTAAAGTAATTTTCAAAACTTATTTCAATTGAACTTTTTATTTCAAATTAACTCAATTTTCTTGTACTTTTACAATTATAAATAAATAGTTATGGAGATTTTTTAAACTCCTCACGTTATCCTGCATAGCAGTGTATGTAGAGGGCACGTAGTTTTATGACACTCTGTTACTCTTCGTACGCGCAAATTTTAGAAATTGCATAGGTATGTCTTCAGAAAAACACGCCACGATAGAAATTTTCTATAAGAAAATGAAATCGCTCGCTACAATGGCGGTCCACTAAATTAATTTTAGTAAGCAAACTTAGTTTCACTGTAATTCTGTCTAAAGGGGTAATTTGGCCTCGAGGAGGAAGGTTCGAAACGTCTTGAAACGACTTAACGATTCCGTACAAAGTTGGAGTGTAAGTGAAAAGATATTACGTAATTTAAAAAATATATAAATTTTTTGTTAATGATATAAAAGTAGTAGTAGAATCGTTTTCTATTTGGTTAAGTATAAAGAAGATCTCGGATAATGGCCACTTTAAAGAGGCCCCATTAACATAACACTTGGGTCACAAGTTCCAGGCACTGCTTTGAGGTTCTTACTCTGCAACATTATGGGATTCTTGCACAGTGAATAAATAGAATGACCACGACTTGTTTCTTTTGTATGCAAATGTATATAGACTCAAAATCGAATTTGATCTGCTGGCACTATAACATATATTTACTTTCGTACTTATATATTTGTATTTACTTTTGTACTTTCTTTTATATTTATAATCTTATAAGAATTTCTATCTCAAGAAATATTTTTTCTGATATTACATTAACTACAAAAAAACCGCCTAGGCTTGCAATTTGCGAACACTGAATTTCTTAAGACTGGTTAAGCGGAACATCATAGTGTCGATGCCCCGACTCTTGAGCCAAAATTTAAAATTATACAAGCTATCCCGTTGTAAGGGAACGCCCCTTGAGATCCAACTGTATGATTTAAAAGAACTATGAATATTTAGAATTTTTATTACGTTTTATTTCTCGCGTATAGTTTTATTGTTATTTGTTTATTTTACATTTTGAATATTGCAAATAATTTACAAATATATTTTTGAACTAATTTATTAGCTTCACTTTCTCGTGGGTACCCTGCTAAGGTAAGCAGATACAAAGACAAGTCCGATGGCAGGATTAGCGAGAGTGAAGGCAGTTCCCTCTCTTCGAAAGCGCTGGCTTAAATGAGGGTTCAGAGATCTGACGTTCAGGCTGCTCGTGCAGATGCCGATAGCGACAGGGAAATACCTGCATCAGCTTGCAACGTGTGATACTACTGTCGACTCGGCCCACCACGCACAATATACGTGTGTTTATTTGTTTATTAATGGTGAAAATTTAGGCCGACAGCAGGAAAATGAAAAGAATACAAATATAATTACTCCCCCACGTTGGAATTGAACCTAGAAGTATCGCTAGGCTCAGTATTAAATGAGTATCCGATATCAATATTTTCAAATATTTTTATTTTCAATCCAAAAAATTCCACTACACTAGTTCAAGTAACTAAACCTATTATAAAACCCTACCACCCAAAACGCAGAACAGCTTTATTAAGAAAACTACTTCCAAAGCCTCCAAGTTACGAGTTAAGACATCACCAGCGTAAACTTCCACCATAATCGTCCCGAACAAGTCAATTGATTGTTCCATCAATCCACGCTTTAATGTGGTTAACTCCTTTGCTATTGAGTTAAGGGCCGATATAATATGGGGCGAGGGATCGAATAACTGTTAATCACTGGAACGGGCTCGAGGGATATCCTTCATGTCCTGAAGCATTAGCGTGTGGGAACTAAGTAGATTTTATAGTTTGGAATGCTGGAACTTTGGTTGTTGTTGGTAGTAATTATTTTATTAATTATAGTATTATATGTAAAAGTCTAGTTCAGGTGTGAGTGAGTTTTTGGTTTCCATTTCCGCTCGATTAATTTTTTTCTTTCTATGAGGCAAAGCACGGCAATGAGTTACACCACTCAACACGCAATATCTCCAGATTCCAGGCGAAAGTGGGGAACTGAAGTGTCTTAACGCTCGTTCCCTCTGCTAATACTACTATGTGCGGGATATAGTGTAAAGCTAAAAAAATACACAAGAGATTTCTATTTGGTCACTATTTCTGATTATTTATCTTCATCATCCGCTAATATTTTTTTTAGGTATTTCTGGTGCAGTGGAACAGTGTCTGATTGTAAAGTGATGATTGTGGGTTGGATTCCCATTCGGGAAACTTAACTTGCCTCCATTTAAGTTCCAACGCTTAGTTAACAATATCTCTAAAATTGAGAAACGGAGTGTTTACTTAACATTAGGCTATCTCTGATTACCCTGTAATAAATGGAAAACAGCGTTAATTAAAAAAAATAAGTAATTAAAAATTACAAAATATATAAACGAAACCATGTGAATTCAATAGTTAAAGAATTGCAGGAAGCCAACTCGCCTGGGGCGGTAAGATGGCGGGACCGACCTGTATTTAAATTGCACGGTTGCAATTCAAAATTACACTAGCGGTAGCGGTAGGTTAGAAGTTAATAATTCAATTTGAATTAATGATAGCATTTATTGCTGAAGCGTCCAGGAATATAGTGGAAACATAAATAATATTTACAATGCTATTGTATATTCATAACAATGGAATGTTTCATATAACAAAAGGTATATAAATTATAATAAATTATCTATATCTATAGTCCATAGTTTTATATAAAGAGGGAAGATTTGTATGTATGTATATTTGTAGTGGATAAACTTAAAAATTACTCAACAGATTTCAATTTTTTTTCACTACTAGAATGCTGCGTTATCACTGAATAACGTAGGCGATATTTGCATCTAGAAAAAATAGGGATCCCTACTCAAATTTCAATAATGCAAAAATGTATGGGATAAAATCTTTTCGCGCTGCAGAAACTGTCGTAGATAAAATTTTTTACTATTGTAGTTTTGACAAAATCTATTGAAAATGTAAATGAAAATAAAAAAGTAAAAACACAACTCTCTCTGTCTGTCTGTGACGCCATCACGGCCGAAAAGCGGAATCGATTGTGATGAAATTTTTATATAGGTACTTGAGATAAATGTAAGCTTTTCTTCTATTTTTTTTTTAGAAATCTATTTTCCTTTAACGTAAAAGTCGGCGAAAATGGGCTTTCTGAATACCTACATTTGATACGCTAGCTCTATAAATGTGTGAATATTAAACTAGTAGTGAATATTAAACTTAAATTAAATTACAACATTAAATGAAACATGTAACGTCTATCAAAGCACATACATAAGAGTGTATTCATTTAATTTTTAAATCAATTAATTGAATATATATTTTTGTATGCAGCTTCACGTTTCAAAAGAGTAGCCAGAGGATTGTATTAAGACATTCTTTAACCGAGTGGTGGAAACTAACGCCGCATTTTCTGTACCAAAACGCAGTAAGGAAAATGATTTACTCCCCTACGTAGTGATTGAATATACAACCACCGAGACTATAGTCAGAGATTGTTTTCAAATGTATGTATTATATAATTTTTTTTCAATTTCACACCATTCTCCACTTTCCGCGGAATGGTCAAGGCATTGCGTTTTGTGTGGTGGAACTCCTTGGAAGTCGCGTTTTGTCTCGTTACCAGAGAATCATAACACCCTAGTACTGAGACACCTCAGGGAACCTATTTCCCTCTGCCTTGCATTCAGTAGATAGGTAGATACTTAGGTAGAAACTATAACATCGTTTTATATTATAAGTATACTCAAAATTTGCATGGCGTAGTATGGGGAGCGAATCTCTTTTAGAAAAGAAAATTTACATATTCATTTTATATTGACTATCAAAAGAGTTTTCGCTCCGTCGCAAGATGTAATTAATATTCAGTTTTAAAATATTTTAAAGATCAAGGCTAGCGGCTCCTGCGCCACGACAAAGTGTGACTGTAAACGCGACAGATGTGCGTTCAATTCTCACTCGATGAAATAAAATATTTAATATTTTCATTACTTTGAGGCCATTACATTTAAGGCCAGTCGTGGCGCAGGGGCACAAAGTGTGACTGTAAAACCGACTAGTTGTGGGTTCGATCCCCACTCGAGGAGATGAAATATTTACTTAAATTTATATTTTCATTTCTTCGCTCTGGTGTCGAGGACAAGCGCGGCCACTTGAGTTCTGCCACTCAACACGCAATGCCTCTAGAATTCGGCAGAAAGTGGGGAACGAAGCGTCTTAACATTAGGTTCCCTCTGCTAGCCTTGTATATGCCGGATACCAGGAATGATTATGTCTATACAAGTATTACAAAATGGGGAATTCGTCATATTTTCATGAAGCATTTTATCACAAACTTGATATTCGATTAAAATGTATCAGATAGTTCAAAGACTGACATTTCTATAAATTGAAAGAATAATTAATGTCACATATTCAAAATGCACAGATTTAATTATAATTTTATTGTTAAGTGTGGCCGCATAATAGGGATTGGTCCCAAATATTTTATGTTAAAATTATTAGGTAACTAATAACACGTATGAGCCATCACGACGTAATGGATAAGAAACTGAGTGTATGCGATGGTTGTAGGTTCAATCACTATTCGGGTAAATGAATTATCCCCACTCTGGTAAGATAAAGCTTAGATTAGTCCTAAAGATATGCAATTTGCGACTGTAAGCGCGATGGTTGTGGGTTCGATTCCCATTTTGAGGAATGAAATATTTAATTTTTTCATTTCTCGCTCCGGTAAAGATGCAAAGTTCGGCGTTCAATTCCACTGCGCAATGTTCCACGTGAATTCTGCGGCTGGGAATGGAGTGTCTTAGCTTACCTTAGGTTTCTCAGGTTCCCTTTGCGTAACCTGCTACGAGTAGGATACAGCGTGAAGCTAAAAAAAAGAAGATAACTCTACATAATATTTTAATAATCACCATATAAGTATATAATGTATTAAAAAAATCTATAATGTGAACTGATTGTAAAACGCACGAGCTCCACTTATTATTGCGGCGTCAATTATAATGAGCTGCGATAAATTCATATAAAGACCGTATAATTACTACCGGCACTCGTTGAAATCAAAACTCGATATTAAATTTATTGTACACTGTCTTTTTTTAATGTAATTGTTATGTATTTTTTTCAGGTTAAATGGTTTTGTTATTAGAAGGGTGTGGGTTCATACCCGCTTTAGGAAATGTTTAGTTTTTATTATACTAGAGTTTTGCTCGCAGTTTTCTATATTCCATTTCAATTCATCTTCATAATTAGGTACTATAGTCCAAAAGAACTAGTATGACATATTAGAATATAGTCCCGAGGTGACGCTGACTACGACATGGTAGTTAATCTATATATATAAAAGGACTTGTGCTGACTGACTGAGGTAAGACGCACGCAGAGCCGTAATCGCTGATGGTAAAAACGTGAAATTTGGGCAGATGTTTATTTTCATATTCTGGACATCCACTAAGAAGGGAATTTGAAAAATTTTAACCCTAAAGGGATGAAATAGGAGTTAAAAGTTTGTATGGAAAAAAAAATATCTGTACCGATTTTTATAAAATTTTAAATTCAGACTCTTAAAAATATTTCATTGAACGGGTGTTTCATGATTTTTAAGAATTCCCCCCCTAAGAGTTCAAATAAGGGGTTGAAAGTTTATATGGAAAAATCTTTAAATTACCACCGATTTTTATAAAAAATTAAATTCAGATTGTTAAAAATATTTCATTAAACACGTGTTTCGTGGTTTTTTTAGAATTCACTCCTAATAAGCGGGTGAAGCCGCGCGCGCCTTCTAGTTATCTATATATATAAAAGGACTTGTGCTGACTGACTGAGGTAAGACGCACGCAGAGCCGTAACCGCTGATAGTAGAAACGTGAAATTTGGGCAGATGTTTATTTTCATATTCTGGATATCCACTAAGAAGGGAATTTGAAAAATTTTAACCCTAAAGGGATGAAATAGAGGTTGAAAGTTTGTAAGGAAAAAAAATATATCTGTACCGATTTTTATAAAATTTGAAATTCAGACTCTTAAAAATATTTCATTGAACACGTGTTTCATGGTTTTTAAGAATTCACCTCCTAAGGGTTCAAATAAGAGGTTGAAAGTTTATATGGGAAAATCTTTAAATTGCCACCGATTTTTATAAAAAATTAAATTCAGACTGTTAAAAATATTTTATTGAACACGTGTTTCGTGATTTTTTTAGAATTCACTCCTAATAAGCGGGCGAAGCCGCGCGCCCTCTCTAGTACAATATAAAAAAATATTTCTCAATTCAGTTTTACGCTGTATTTCGCATATAGCAAGGTAGGCAAAAGGAACCTAGTGCTAAGACTTCGTTCCCCAATTTCCGCCGAATTTGCCTCGAAGCCATTACTTGTTAACGGAACTTAAAGCCAGGCTTTTGCCTTAGTGCCAGAGCGAAGAAATGGAAATATCAATATTATTATATATTGATTCATTCTCCCGAGTGGGGATCGAACCCACAACCGTCGCGTTACAGTCACACTCTTGTGGCCACAGAATTCGATGGAAATGAAGACCAATGGATTCTGAAATTAATGTGCAAACTCTTCAGTTTTAAAATGTAAGCTTTAATAAAACGATTTAACTCAAGTTATAAGCACCGCTCAGTTACAAAGTGAAAATGTTATATAAAATAAAATTTAAAGGTTACATTTAAAAATATTTACATGAACTGTTTCTTTCATTAAGCCTAGGGAAGTTCTTTTAAAGGAATGCTAATTAAAAGAACGCTAAACTAGCAGTAAGATCGTGCTCTAATTTTGTTTAATTCCTGTAGCCGCATTTTAATCGTTTTTTACTTAACACAAATTCCGTTGTGGCAATTAAAATTCTACATTCAACATAATATTATTTATATAAAGTGAATTATTTGAACATAATTTATATTCAATATATCTCTACATCTATGTATAAATTTTATTTAACCCGTTGAACTACGCATAATATAAAAAAATATATAAAATTTAATTTTGAGACAAGTACGGCGATAGGCTTCGCCGCCCAATCGTCATCCAAATGTTTACACTACAGTGCCTATTATGAAAAAAGTATAAATAATAAAAGTAAAACGTTGAGCAGTGGAACTCAACACCGCTCTTTACCTCGACACCAAAGCGAAGAAATAGAAACATAAATTTAAATAAATAATTAATTTTCTCAAATGGGGATCGAACCCAAAATCAGTCGCGCTTACACGCCTCAAAAAAAAATATAATTTTTTTTATAATAACTATAAATATTAAAAATTGATATTACAGTGTATTACTACTACTACCACAAACATATCGGGTTAAACAACACTGACTTCAGTGAAAATGGGTACACAAAACACATAAGCTGACCCAGAGTGACGTTCCAACATCTGTGACAGTCGTTACTTGCGGCTAGAAACCTATATAATTCTGATAACTGGTTTAACCGCAAGATTTCACCCTTAATAACTTTCAATATATATAAAAATGATTTTCTCTAAACGATGACGATTTTGTAAGATATATAAGAAGAATGTATTGAAGTGTGTATCGAATTCGCGACTCTTGGGAGATGCTCAAAGTTGTCAAGAGATGCAGGTTTAATGTTGTGAAATAACACTTTAAAAATATTAAAAGTGCACAGGTGGATAATTAAAAAGTATATTCTTTTCATTAATATTAAATGGTTTTAATAATAATAATGTATTTTCATAGGTTCGAAATTAGTTTATTTATATTAAAAAAACTTTAAGTGCACAATATTTGTAAGTATATACTGTTAAAATAATCACCATAAACAATTGTAACAATTGTAAGTAAAAAAAACTTGGCACTAACTCTCTAGACGGGACGCGGATAAAACAGCACCACAAGATGTTGTTCTAGGTTGTCTCGGCCTACTCTATGCTATGCGGTATAAAATGTGAAGCTAAAAAAACTACACGTCTTTTAAACTAAACATAGCACTTTATGAATTATTATTAGACGTTATATATGGAACTGCATTGATATAAGCCTACAAACATACAAGTTCCTTAACAATAGATTATAATCCTTATACAAACCAAAGTTCATGTCCAAGACCCATGTCTTTTGTTGTCATAGATTATAAAATATAAATCTCTGATTTATATACATTTATCAACAAACAATATTTTAGCAAAATTAACCTAAAAAAGATGGTAAACTTACCAATAACTTAAAATTTACGCAATAATGTTCCCCTAGAAATATCCTAGCAATAATTCTCTCACGAAAAACAAAAATAAAAGACACCCTCTTCATTTCCATAGAAAGCGATCCGAGAGTCGATGCCGTTTATTGAATTCAAATCACATCGGCCACAGGCTAAAACTTTGCATTCCTTCAGAATCTTTTATTAAATTCACTGACCAGATTCTGTTGTGTGGTAAACTAGAAAATTACTGTAATGTTCTGGGAAATTGTGAGGAAATTACATTTTCTGTATTGGCAACACGTAATGCCTCTATTAAAGTGAAAAGTGGACACGTCATTTATTTTTTCTTATAATATCTGAAATATAATATATTTATATAAAAATGTATATATGTGTATATATTATGTAATAAAGTAGAATTTGGGGTCGTTTTTATCAATAACAAAGTGAACAGAGTGATTCTTATCAATAAAAAGTGGATCAAAAGTGTCACATGTCATCATTTGTCATTATTTAAAAGAAAAATAATGAAATCTTAGAAAAAAAATATCGTATGGTTAATATGATATTTTTTATGTTTTAGTTTTGAAATCCATTAAGGATATTATAAGATATTTCAGAATTAT
This sequence comes from Heliconius erato x Heliconius himera, assembly GCA_013421005.1. Classification (NCBI taxonomy): domain Eukaryota; kingdom Metazoa; phylum Arthropoda; class Insecta; order Lepidoptera; family Nymphalidae; genus Heliconius; species Heliconius erato x Heliconius himera. The sequence goes on from JAATLQ010037438.1 coordinate 29,205, forward strand.
TTACGGGACACCTGTTGCCTATATATGATAACTTCCTTTTTAACCGTACAATATTGATTCGCAATCTGAATCAACTTAATTTCTATGACGTACAAATAGAATAGTGATCCATTTCTCTGTTTTTCTTGTCACAAAAAAAAACCAAACAAAAGCATTTATCATAATAAAAACACAGCCTAATTAAAATTTTATATACCACTAAACCACTTCACGCCGTCGTCGACCAGAAACTTACGCGGTCTTCGTTTAATCAAAGTGGCAACTTTGTCGATGTTCCCGTAATTGTTTCAGTACTAGGAGCTCTTTGCCAGGAATTACTTGTTGGTACTTGTTAAGCGGGGGAGATTATGACACTGACGTTTGGGTCTTTATTTAAAATAAATAAATCAGCTTCACGCTGTACAGGGTAGGCAGAGGGAACCTAGTGTTAAGACACTCCGTTCCCCACTTTCTGCCGAATTCTGGAGGCTTTGCGTGTTGAGTGGCAGAACTCAACGCCGCGCTTAACCTCGACACCAAAGCGAAGAAATGGAAATATAAATTTAAGTAAATATTTCATCTCGAGTGGGGATCGAACCCACAACCAGTCGGTTTTGCAATCACACCTCGTGCCGCTGCGCCACGACTGGCCTCTGGGTCTTTATTTGTTATTATTTTTTAGTTGGAATTTTAAGAATTTTATAAGATTTTGCCTTATATGATTGTATTTTACGCAAATAGAGTTCGGGACCAGTGTTAGTATAAAATAAACAGCAGCGCCCAAAATATGACTTCGCCCGCTCAGTCTTATTATTGTATTATAGCCAAATTATATGATTTTTTTACATAAATTGTAGCTTAAGTGTTATTCTGATGTATAAGCTAAATTACTGTAAGGTTATATTGAGGTCAATCATGGCGCAAAGGTATAAAGAGAGAGAAGAGAGACATATTCATTTAAATGTATATTTCCATTTTTAACATTTTTTAAGGTGTTAATCCACTCTTAGGAAAGAAAAATACTTACCTAGAAAACGTATAAAAATTTTTACGTAGCGAAACTCGAACCCGCGCCTCCTGAAAACCGACCTGGTTTCCAGGAGGTGCGGGTATAATTGCTAAAATTATAAAATTTCTTGCCAAGATTCTAGTTATAACTACGTGGCAATTTGACCAATTTAATAATAAACAAAGTGTCTTAACACTCAATACCAGGCGGGAAAAAAATATATATTTAGATTGATGAAAAAAATATATAAAATAAAAACGAAAAGCATTAGTAAAGTCCCATAGTCTGTTACCAAATTCTGTCTTAATCCCATTATGACCTTAATCTATACATAATTTCATGTTAATAGTCATCCAAAAGTTTCAAGTCTTTATAACACAATTACCAGGACCTCCAAGTTGGGGTCTTTGATTAAATCGAGAACACGTCGCACCTCGTCACCAGTTAGCGACAGAACTAAATTACTATTGGTATGTATATTACAAAGATTTATTTAGATGTTACTGATGGCCAGTCGTGGCGCAGCGGCACAAAGTGTGACTGTAAAACCGACTGGTTGTGGGTTCGATCTCCATTCGAGGAGAAGAAATATGTACTTAAATTTATATTTCCATTTTCTTCGCTCTGGTGTCGAGGCAAAGCGCGGCGTTGAGTTCTGCCACTCAACACGCAATGCCTCCAGAATTCGACAGAAAGTGGGGAACGGAGTGTCTTCTACACTAGGTTCGTACTTACCCTGCTATGTGCGGAATACAGCGTGAAGCTGTTACTGATGTTGTGTGGTCACGATAAGATGTGAAGAGTTCCTGTTGTTAAGCGCACTAATCTCAGGAACTACTGGTCAGAATTGAAAAAATATTTTTGAGTTGAATAGTGTATTTCACGAGGTGTACTTTAGACTATATTAACACCACGACAACAATTTAGATGTAAACCACGTTATCTGCAATCAAAGTTTCTTATTTATAAGCTGCTCTCAAGTCTGGAATCGACCTTGAGATGTATGTATTGATGTATGAATTGTACGAAGACAAACGTATTTTTTTAATCTTGTATAAATAGATTATTTAAACAACTTTTTTATAAAATAAAACATATTGTATTATAATTTCTAAGTAATAAAATTGAATTCAAAGCCTATTTCACTTCTAAAGAGTCTTAAAACTTTCATACAAAATAAGATTCTATTAAATAGATAGTGCGACTCTACATTTGTTGATCGTGAAATACATTAAATAACTCGGGTGCCGAAGTTAATCAAACGTCCGCCACGGTTTGACAAACAGACCAATTTGTAAGCAAAAGCTGTTTTCGACAGAAAGAGAAACTGCAAATGTTATTCATAGAAAACTACGTATACACGGAATTTTTGTATGAAATTTTTAGTGTTTATAAATTTTTACTGGCTTTATTTACATGGGCGCAAGGACGCTACTGTAGATACGACGATTGTGGGTTCGAACTTGGAGGAGCATAATGTTTAATATTTTCATTTTTTCGCTCTGGTATTGAACAAAATCGTGGCCTTAAGAATTCAGCGGAAGGTGGGAAACGCACCGTTTTAATAGAGAACGGAGAGTCTTAATACTAAATTCTTAGATTCTGCCTACCCTGCAATATGATAAATTCAGCAGCTGACGTAAAGAGACTGAGATGAAAATGTAATTAGATTTTTTTTTCATATTATATACACTAGACAATTTACATGAAGCACAATATAACAATTTGTTCTAAGCAGACCAGAAAAGAAAAAAGAAAAAATAATAATAAATAAATTATACGGTCATTAAGCACAAACAGAAAATTACACTATCGCAGCGTATGTGTTGTTTATAAATTCGATTTTTTTGTCAATTAATTATTAATTTTTAATATTAGTAGTTTTTAATAATATCTATATGGTAAGAAAGTAAAGATTTAGGCTCATTTTTTTTAACTTACGTCGGAAATTTCCAAAATCTTACTTTTTTAAGAAATGATTTTTTTATTCATAGCTATCACCGCATAACAATTGTAGCAGAGGAAGAGTATGCAGATACATTGGGATATTCCTATTCCGTGTTGAAGCCATGCATGATCTAAGTATATTTTTTGAACGAGATAAGTCTAATCTACCAATATGTTAAATTTCATCATCATCATCATCATCGACAGCCGTCAATCATCCACTGTTGGATATATGCCTTTCCCAGTTCTCGCCACCACACTCGATCTTCAGCTCTTCGGATCCATCCGCTTCCTGCCACTCTCTTTAGGTCGTCGGTCCATCTAGCAGGGAGTCGACCCACCGGACGTTTTGTATGGGGTCTCCACAAATTTATTCGGCCATAAATATAGTACGATGATGTAAAGATTTACGTGTTCCATTCAATAATTTGATATTAATTGTGAATTTTACTTCATAAATCAATTTTGCATCCTTATAAATCACAAGGTAAAAGCGGATACAAATTAATATTTTTAATAAAAGTTATATTATTATTTTGCTCTGATAACAAGACAAATCACGGAGTTTGGTTCCACCTGAATACACAATGTCTCCAGAATTGAGCGGGAGGCGGACGTCTTCAATTTTTAATAAAGTGATAGTTAATATATTTAAAAAAATGATTTCATGTACATAATAATGTTATTATTATTATGCACATGAAAATGATATAACACTGTGCTTTTTATCATATCACCAAAAAAAATTAAAAATAAACAAAATAAAAATGAACGCTCTGGTTTACAATTTAAACCTCATCATATAGTAATTGTTTTAGTTTCTCCGTTCAAAGCTTGACGCCTTATTACACTACGATTGGCTTGTGTAAATAGATACTACTATGTATATTAAAGTGATAAAACACTACGGTTTTTCGTCATGTCACCAAAAATTAAATAAAAAACAAACAAGATAAAAAAAAACCACCCGCTCTCGTCTACATTTTAAACCATATCATATAGTAATTGTTTTAGTTTCTCCGTTCACAGCTTGACGTTTAATTACACTAGGATTGGCCTGTTTGTTGTTGTGTGTAAATAGGTATTCCTCATTCAAGTTCGCAGACGTGAGCTTTGAATCAATTTGTTAGCTTTACGTGTATAATAGTAGTAGTTGCTTTGTGCCACTGTTCTTAGATGTTCTGATGTTGTCAGTGATATTACTATTGAGTGCTATTCAACCAATGATCTGATTATAATGGTTGATTGATTGATGCATTTCATAATTGAAATTTATTATTAAATGCTTAGTAATGTATTAAATATATAGTAAACATATAGTAGTAAACGGAGTGTCTTAACTCTGTCTGCCTACATTACTAAAAGTAAAATTGTGTTGTGTGAATAGTGTGTCTATTTTAATAAAGTAATTTTAAATTCGTCATGGTGCAGCGGTGCTACGTTTGACTGTAAATGCGACGGCTGTGAGTTCGATTGCGATTCGAACTGGTAAATATTTTAATTTTCTTGCTTTGGTAACAAGATAAAGCGCTGTAATAAGATCTGTCATACACACAACGTCTCGAATATTAGTACATATTGGATACAGCGTGAGCTAAAATAAATAACTAAATTTTATAATATTTGCTGAAGCCAGTCGCGGCGCAGCGGCACAAAGTGTGACTGTAAAACCGACTGGTTGTAGGTTCCATCCCCACTCGAGGAGATGAAATATTTACTTAAAATTTATATTTCCATTTCTTCGCTCTGGTGTCGAGGCAAAGCGCAGCGTTGAGTTCTGCCACTCAACGGAACGAAGTGTCTTAACACTCGATTCCCTCTGCCTTCCCTGCTGTATGCGGGATACAGCGTGAAGCTTATATATGCTAAGATTTTTTTTATAATATTTGCCTTGCGTTTTTGTTTCAACATTTAATACATATTCTAATGTGATATCATCAATGTCGTACAATATAAGCGCTATTTCTATTAAGAACTAGTCAATCAATAACGTTTAATTGATTGATGCATTACATAATTGAAACTTGTAATACCGAATATAACTTAAGTGATAATACAAGTATGTCTGTTTGTACATTTATATAAATGTAACTTTTTTATTATCTTCATATTTTTTCCCTAGCGGAATAGACAGAGTAATCGGAGTGCGAAACTCTACAGTTTCTGCATTCTTCTTTCGCGTCGGCCTGTAACAGTATGTACCTTGGGTATAAGTTAAAAATAAATAAAATAAAATATGCATGGCAACACATAAATAACATAGTTAATTATGAATAATACAAACTATATATTTTCAATACCATATTAATTAAGACGAGTTCGTGTATTGTCGTCCCGAATGTCGTTCTGTCTATATAGGTGGTGGTGATGCTTGGAAGGCAGCGGTCGAGTCTAACTCTTAAGTACTACGGTACTAATATGTTGCTTGACGTCGCGAAGCTGACGTGATGGGATTATGCGAACTGTTATAGCGATATTAACTATGTCGTGGCTGATGCCGTCTCGCAGTACGCTCGCGATACGTAAGCTATGCTTGTATGGCGTTGGTCGTTGATATATTGTATACCACTTCTACGACTTGGTATACGACTAGTAGGTATGTGGTGGTATTTTATGTCCCAGCTCCGGTGTATGTAGTAGTGTCCGCCTGTCTCATACGGGTGTGTGGTGCTATTTTATGTCCTGGAACTCTGGTGTATGTAGTAGTGTCCGCCTACGGTTCGAGACACGACTGTGGGGTGTGTGCCGTGCGTTTATTTAACATATCGGCCGCCTAGCGGTAATGCGTTCGTTCCAACGCCTTATATTGATCTCACAAATCAATCAACGTCACGAATCACTATTCTAATACAATCTTAATATAAACAAGCGTAACAAGTACCTTCAGAAAGATCACACACAAACGTCTCGGAGGGTTCAACGATGACTGTAAAGCTGCGGTCTGGTCGGAATTCACAGTGTAGGGGCGAGGCGGTGCCCGTACTCTATCTTCCTTTTATTAGTAGTAGTTCCTTTAACTAGTTCGCAGTTATAGTGGAGAGGAAGATAGGACGCGCTCTTGGCTTTTCTTCGGACGAGCTTCCAGTTATGACAATGTCATATTGTCGAGTTTCCAATTATCTAAATAACTGACACAAGAACAACTTCTGATGGCAAATATCTTATTAAAGCGATATCTTCTAATGGCATTATATAAAATTCTTAACACTGTTACCTCTGAATCTCTAAAAGATCTTGGGTTCTTCACGATCACAACTATACACGGTTCTAACCACTAGACACGCCACGAGCCACGGCATTATCTATTAAATAATATTTTCAAAGGTGTTTGGGATATCAGTTACAGGCCACTGTCATCGACCCCTTCATATATGCCCCCTCCGGAGAGTTCTCATGTTTTTTACGTGACCATCTTCTAGTATCATCAATACATTTCAAAGGTCAACCAAAGGCTCTTTAACAACCCTGCCTCTCTTTCCACTCACTCTTCCTTTATAAATATTTTTTTGCCAATCTTTCATCATTCATTTTCCTCGAATAAGTTGATTTTCACCGTGACATCCTTGCTAGTATCTACCGTTTGTATATTTCTTCACTGCGGATTTAATCAGCTCAAGTGACCTCGGATATCCTACGAAGAGATCACATTTCTACAGCATTCAACCTTATTTTATTCTTCTTCTTTAATGTTACAATTAAATCAAAATAATATCAGCTCCACGCTGTATTCCGCACACAGCAGGATAGGTAGAGGGAACCTAGTGTTGAGACACTCCATTATTCACTTTACGCCGAAAATCAGGAGGCATTGCGTGTTGAGTGGCGGAACTCAACGCCGTGCTTTGCTTCGACATTAGAGCGAAATTAAAATATAAATTTAAATAAATATTTCATGTCCTCGAGCGGGGATCGAATCCACAACCAGTCGATTTTACAGGCACACTTGGTACCACTGCGCCACGACTGGCCTCAGTCGTTGTAATGTTTCTCTGCTGTATTACAGCGTTGATACCAACACCGCATTGTATATGATACTAAGCGTGCAACTATGTTGACTTTTCTCTGTCTCATCAATGCAGCTAAGGCACTGTTTACTTCTTCTAAAATTATATATATATTTAATATTTAAGAGAAATATATAAATAATTCATTGATACTTCATATAACTCATTTATTTTTTTAAGTAAAATCGAAATTTATATTTTTTTTATCAAAAAGTGACACAAACATCTTGTTTGTCGCTTAATTTATTAAAAAAATTGACACCTCATATCCAAATATATTGAAATATTGAGGTAAAAATTTAGATAGGCTAGCTAAAACATTGTGTATTAAAGCGTGTATTTTATATATTTTTTTTAGGAAAATATAGAAATCTCTGACTGTAAAACGCGGTGGTTTTGAATTTGATTCCCCCTTATGGCCAAGTTGGTACTTAAAATATTATATTATTTTGTTTTCTTTTTTATTTTAATTAATTATTTTTTTACATTGTAAATGCATATATAATCTCTTGCCAAACTCGTGAGTTTGTAGGCAAGAAGCGCTCATTATATTATTAACCTAAACTAACATTCTAATACTAAACTACTATACTGACAATTATAATTTAAAATACCTTACAATTAAAAAAAACTAAAAATAAGGACACTTAACAACTCTTACATCCCTTAAACTAGCAATTATTAAACTATATAAAATACAGTAAAAATAAAAATATGAAAAAAATAAAAATTAAGCAACAACACTTAATAACTATTACAATTCTTGTACTACCAACTATTCTATAATATAAAATACAAAAAAAAATACAAACAACACGTAAACACTCAATGACTAAAAAAAGACATTATAAAGAAAACTTATTCTATGCCCTTGTTTACTTCTTTAGAATAAAAATCTCTCAGTTTTACCTTTAAAATTGGTTTACTGACGTCATCACTAAATGTAAGGTTATTTATATTAATAAAGATTTTGGGTACGATACACCTTCATGTTCTCTTTCCAAAATTATTTTTCGCAGTTGGCTCAATAACAGTGTCATAACAATGGTTTCACGCTAAATATGGGGTGTTACCCGTACAATAGTATGTATATAAAATATTATTGCACAGAACGCAATTCTTCTTTTATATATTTTTCTTTATTTTTTTTCAGCTTCACGATCTAAGTTGCATATAGCAGAATAGGCAGAGGGAACCTAGCGTTAAGACACTCCGCTCCCCACTTCCCGCCGAAGTCTGCAAGCATTGCGTGTTGAGTAGCGGAATTCAAAGCCGCTCTTTACCTCGGCACCAGAGCAAAATGAAAATTATATGTTTCTAAATTTCACAATTCTTATCTAAAATATCTATTTTAAAATATAAAAAAACGAAATATCCAAAATTTAGCAAATTTCCGTTATATCAACAAGTACAAGAGTATCATTAAGTCCCTTGCGTCCTGACTGTGAACGACAGGCCGGCGTAAATCCAGCTTCAAGGTCTCTTAATTAAGCGACTGAACCCATGGCCGGTTCGCTTTTAATCTTGATAGTACTGCTAATAAACTCGCATAGTTTGCGAACTGACTATGATATAAACCACATTTTAATCCACGGTACCCGTTGTTTTTGATTAATAGCCCTTTTTGTTTTAGGAAAATTAATCTATATTATGAGGCTAGTCGTATGGATTCAATTCTCACTTTAGGAAATTAAAAGAATCAAATCAGCTTCACGCTGTATTCCGCACACAGCAGGGTAGGCAGAGGGAATATAATGTTAAGATACTCCGTTTTTAGGAAATTAAATATTTAATATTTTCATTTTTCTCGCTCTGGTAATGAGACAAAGCACGATGTTGAGTTCCGGAACTCAAAACACAATGCCTTCGGAATTTCTATTTAATTCCCAAATTGAACATAAAATAAATCGAATGCAGAACCGTCGCATTTACAGTAGCACGTTTGTGCCCATGTGCCTAAATTTGCCACTTAATATTTTTAATAAATGTTAAACCTATAATCCTAATATTCTATCATACAAATTTTAACTTTGCCTCGATAGCGTCTATTTATATAAAGAAAACACCACCTTTTTCATACTAAAAAAAAGTGATTAAAAAAAACTTCGCCTTCTTTTTAAAATCGGTTAAAAAATCATATCCTAGTAAAATCGCCTAATTTACTTTTCAAAACTTAGCGTGAAATTGATTTTTGAATTGGACAATAGCTTTTCTAACGAACTAAATAACTTGTTTTCGAAATTCAATTGACGGATTCATTAAAAGGAAATACGTTTTTGAAAAACTAAAAAATCATTAATATCGTTATGACGCTGTGGGACATTGCATGGCTGAAAATGTAATCATTGTGAATTCGATTCCCAGTCGAGGAAATAAAATATAAATGATTTTCATTTCCTAGCTAAGGTATTAAGCAAAGCGCAGCATTGAGTTCCACTGAACAATGCACGCAATGTTTTGAGATTTCAGTGAAAGTGGGGAATGGAAGTTTCTTAATGTTAACGGGGTCTTATCGCTAGGTTCCGAGGTTCCCTATACGTATACTGTGGGATACAGCCTGAAGCATAAAAAAAATATTTTATAGAAATAATTTTCCACATTCACAGGGTTTGACTGTCGCGAGCAACCCGCAGTGAACTGTTTAGTTTTCTTTACCGACCGCTTCTTCTGAAACTAGTTTGAAAAGTTTGCCTTCGAATCCTACTGTTAGCAATTTCGCGTATTTCACGGAAAACTCCACACTATGATCCAATATATAGTAAGAATCGAAGCTTTGTTCTTACCCTCGTTTAAAACTAGGTTTTCAACTACTCAATTCTTGTCAATAGCAGTACCATTTTAGTTTACAACTTCCGTTTTTCTTATCAAAAGAAACCTTTGCGTTATAACACGGGTCCTGAATTGAAATGATTTTACAGCGAGAAGCTAAATTTTTTTTTTAATATATAATACATATTTTAATATTAATCAGCTTCACGCTGAATCCCGCACACAGCAAGGTAGGCAGAGGGAACCTGTTAATACACTCCGTTCCCCACTTTCCGCCGAATTCTGGAGGCATTACGTGTTGAGTGGCGGAACTCAACGTCGCCTTTTGCCTCAACACCAGAACGAATAAATTAAAATATAAATCTAAATAAATATTTCACTTTTTTGAATAGGAATCGAACCAGTCGATTTTCCAGTCACACTTTGTGCCCCTGCGCCACGACCGATCTCAACGTACATATTACATACATATCTTAATATAAAAATAAAAAACAATTATGTTGCAAACCAATTCTTTCCAATAAAATAATAAGACGGTGGTTGCTCAGCCGTATTCATAGAATGCAATTGCTTTAACTCAAAAAGGATTCAAGAAGCACTTTATAATTTAAATACGGAAAAATTCAAGCGATGCCCGAGCTTCAGGTAATTTAACATTTTTCTGTTCTCTTTGGACTGTTTTGTGCCATTTACCAACTTTTAAAATAGAACGGTCAGGGTTGTTACTTAGAGGGTCTCCTTTCAAAGATAATTCCAGCCTCGTCGCTGTGCTAATAAAAATTGGCATTCGTAATTTTCTCTTCGACTGTTACTTTAAAAAGCAATTATATGTGATATTTCGAATATATTTTATTAAACACATTTTAAAATGCAATGGAAATCAACTTCGCCATTGCGCACAGCGTCTAAACGTAAAAGTGACTGTTGTGGGTTTGTTTCCTTTGCTTTTGAGTTCTGATACCTAACACTCAACATACAATATCTCCGAAATTAGACAGAAAGTGGAAAACGGAGTGTCTTTACACTGAGTTAACCTTGTTTGACCTTGTGTATTACCCAAGTTTTCTCTCTGCCTACCCTTTGGTATAAGAAAACGTGGAATACAAAGTGAAGACAATAATGAATTAACCACATGCAAAAAAGGACAAATCATGACGCAGGGGCACAAGCATGAAAATGTAAACGAAATAGATTGTGGGTTCGATCCCCACTCGAGGAAATGAAATATCTAATATTTACCTTGCTCTGGTAACAAGACAAAAACACGGATTGACACCCGCCACTCAACACGCAAAGCCTTCAGAATTGGACAGAAAATGGGAAACGGAGGAGACAATATGCAAGATACAACGTAAAACAAAACAAATTAAACAAAAAAAAAAACTTAAAAATCACAACCAAAAAATAAAGAATCTCGCTTCATATTTTCTTAAAAGCACTTATAAAATTATACACCAAGTAGTTACTAGTACCATAATAATACTAAAACACAACTTAAGCTACACATAAACAGCGAAAATCTTGTAATTTACAACCGACTATGATATCTGGCCGGGGTGCAGACGGAAATGTAATTATTTTGTTTGAACATTCAAGTACATGCTTTAAGAGTTTAAGAACGGCAGAACGGCGTCTCCGAGTCCAGGATAACATAGTGCTACTAAATTACAGCTTTGTACGGCTTAATACTACACTTTTCATATGATTTAAAGTATTAGTATGATAAAAATGGGGACTAAATTTATACGATTTTAGTGTATATGTAAACTATGTGGAATAATATAGTTGAATACATTTTTTTATTTTAATTTCATTGAACATGTGTGTAACTTGAAAATGTAGGTTCGAAACTTTGATTGTTAAAAGATTAATTCAAAACGTTATGGGGGCAGCGATGAGATCTATTGTAGAGTATAAAATATAAATGGTCATGAAAGACTGCAACAAAGCCTCATCCAAGTCCCTCACACTCTATGAGACTACATTTAAGATTTTTTAATCAGCTTCACGCTGTATCCCACACACAGCAGGTTAGGCAAAGGGAGGAAGGTGTTAAGACACTCCGTTCCCTACTTTCTGCCGAATTTTGGAGGTATTGCATGATGAGTGAGTGAGTGGCAGAACTCAACGCCGCGCTTTGCCTCGACACCAGAGCGAAGTAAAAGAAGTCACACTTTGTGCTCCTGCGCCACGACTGGCCACATACATATATTACACATACATATACTCTTCTTATACATATATTAAGTAAAAATAAAAAGTAAATATATTTCTATTTTTTTCACTTTTTTTAAAAGTGACACAAACATCGCTGTGTTTGTCGCTTAATTTATTAAAACAATTGACACCTCATATCCAAATATTGAGATTAAAATTTAGATAGGCTAGAATAGAATAGATAAAATATAAAATATTAAAATTTAAGCGTGTATTTTATCAATTTTTTTAGAAAAATATAGAAATCTCCGACTATAAGCGCGATGCTATTGGATTCAACAGTCAAATTATGATTTTCGTAATAATCTCAACTTTTAAATAAAATATTTCCAAAATTCAGCAAATTTCTGTTAACCTACAAGTGCAATAGTATCATTAAGTCCCTTACGTCCTGACTGTGAACGACAGCCCGGCGTAAATCCAGCTTCAAGGCATCTTAATTAAACGACTGAACCCTTGGCCGGTTCGCTTTTAATTTTGATAGCGCTGCTAATAAACTATGATATAGACCACATTTTAAAGGGATTCCCGGTACCCGTTGTTTTTGATTAATTGCCTTTTTGTTTGAGAAAGATTTATGTATATTATGAGTCCAGTCGCAGGGGCACAAGCGTAGGACAGATTGTGGGTTCGATTTCCACTTTCGCTGAGTTCGGCCACTCATCACACAGTGTCTTCAAAATTGCGAAATAAAAAGTTTGTTATGGCAACACTTGTGGCCAGAGCATAGGAATCTAACCCACAACCGTTGCGTTTACAGTCACACTCTTGTTATTTTAGATTGTTCTATCAAAAAAAAAAATAAATGTGTTTCGATAGCGTCCACTTATATCAAGAAATACATCGCCTTTGTCGTAATAAAAAAAGTAATTACAATATAGTTAGCCCTATTTTTAAAGTCGGTTAACAAATTATGTCCTAACGAAAATGGCATAATTTACGTGTCAAAAACTTAACATGAAATTTATTTTTGAATCGAACAATAGTTTTTCTAACAAACTAAATAATTTGTTTTCGAAATTCAATTGACAGTTTCATAAAAGGAAAATGCATTTTTGAACAATTAAATCTTTAGAATTTTTGCAATAAAGTTTCAAGTCAGCATAGCACTGATTAACAATAAATTATTTTCTTGCTCCTGGCTCTTACCGGCAGCGCTGCGTTAAGTTCCGCCACTTAATACTCAATATCTTAAAAATTGAACGGTACATAGGGAAAGATCTGTCTTAACAAAAGGTTCCCTCTACCTACAAATGCGGGATATAGTGTATAGCTTTTCGGTTTCGTTGGATGTGACGTACATAGAAAAGTCCCCAAAGGACTTAATTTTTTATACACTTATAATTGCGAATGTGCTTAAAATAAATGAATGAATGAATAAATTTGACTATTTGAGACTCATCTCTATATTTAAATTATTTATTTAATTAGTATTATAGTAGAGTCCCAATAAAAATTAAAAACAGAATACCAACGTGGCGCAGTAGAACTGTGTCTGGCTGTCAACGTGATTATTGTAAGTTCGACCATTGTTCGTTACTACATTAGGAGTACTACAATATAATTATTTTGTGGCCGTTGTGACGCAGAATTCGTCGTGAGAAGTGATATATTAATAATTTCATTTTCTCGTTGGCAAAACGCGGCGTTGAGTTCTGCCACTCAACACGCAATGCTTCCAGAATTCGGCAGAAAGTGGGAGAAACGAAAGAAACGGAGTGTCTTAACACTAGGTTCTCTCTGCCTACCCTGCTGTGTGCGGGATACAGCGTGAAGCTGATTTATTTATTTATTTATTTCTCGTTCGTAAGCGCATCATTGAGCTCCACCTCTCAACACGCAATAATTCGAGAATTTGGCGGAAGGTGGAGAACGGAAGTTTCTTAATGTGAAAGGAGTGTCTTAAAACTGTGGGATATTGTATCCCACACATATTGTGAAGCTAAAAATATATAAGTATATTTATTGAAATAATTTTCCAATTTCACCTGATATGACTGTGCGAGCAACTCACTATAAACTGTTTAGATTTCTTTACCGTCGTCGTGACGCACAAAATGTGACTGTAAAATCGACTAGTTGTGGGTTCGATCCCCACTCGAGGAGATGAAATATTTATTTAAATTTATAATTCCATTTCTTCGCTCTGATGTCGTGGCAAAGCGCGGCGTTGAGTTTTGCCACTCAACACGCAATGCTTCCAAAATTCGAGGGATAGTGGAGAACGGAGTGTCGTTACACTAGTTTCCCTCTGCCTAGCCTGTGCGGGATACAGCGTGAAGCTGATTTATTTATTTTATTTATACTGGTGGGCAATGTCACAAAGTCAGCAATCAAGAGACTTCGAGTGGAGATTTACCTCTATGTCCAAAACGTGTTTGTTTGGGGGATTCAAAAGAAATTAAATTAGTCACTAGACTAAATGATAAAGTAAAATATGTAATATATTACAGAAATGTCAAGCAGTTTTATTAACATTTCTAAAGTGTTATTCCACACTTAGAAAAAAAACTTAATAAGAAAATGTATAAAATTGGACGTAGCGGTATTTAAACCCGCACCTCTTTGGAAACCACCCATGGCTCTGACCAACTAAGCCATACGTTCTCGATATGAACGTATGGCTTATGGCACATAGAAGCCGTGCGTCTTAATGAGATGCGTAGTTTTAGCCACATTTAAGAACTATAATCTGCTATGTGCGTAATACAGTGTGAAATCTGACAAGCTAACCAAAAAAAAAAACTAACAAATTACAAGCAAAAATGAAGAATCTCAACTCATATTTTCTTTAAAATACTCTAAGTATATACTAGTACCATAATAATATTAAAACACAGCTTAAGCTACACATAAACAGTGAAAATCTTGTAATTTACAACCGACTATGATATCTGGCCGGGGTGCAGACGGAAATGTAATTATTTTGTTTGAACATTCAAGTACATGCTTTAAGACTTTAAGAACGGCAGAACGCCGTCTCCGAGTCCAGGATAACATAGTGCTACTAAATTACAGCTTTGTAAGGCTTAATACTACACTTTTAATATTGTATGTTTTATTAGTATGATAAAAGTGAGAAAAATGGTAGCTATTTTACTTTGTGTAGTGTTTACATCATTTTTGTGTATAAGTTATGTAAATAAAAAAAATTGATTAAATATATTTTATCTTTGCTATTCATTGAACAGGTATATCTGTATTAAGTTCACAAAACGATATTCTAAAATGAAGAGTTACTAACGTTGATTCCCACTTGACACACTTTGTCGATTTATATATATCTTTTAGTATGGCGTCTGTCTGTCAATTTTTGTCATGTCTTTAGTTGTGGACTCGCAAGTTTGAGTAAATTGATAGATGTAATAATAAAATTTAAAAAACAGCTTTTTTCATATATTTTTTTACATCTTTTGTATCGCTGAGACTTCCTAAATAGTAGTCAATGATGTATTGGGAAAAAATATCAAAACTGCTCATATTTCCGTCTAGAAAATAATAATTATCAAAAATATCACCACAGTAGACTTTTAAAAAAGTTTTTTTAATTTTTAGATTTTTTTTTGTATAGGATAATTTATCGAAGAAAGCTATAGACTCATATGCTACTCATATATACTGATTGTACCTGCTGCGGTCAAAGTTATCTCAGGCGCGTAGAGTGTATCACCATTGTTATTTTATATTCAACTATGCTGTCGAGACCGTAAGTAAAATCTTGTATATTGTAAGAAAATGTTTTGTAAATTTGATTATTTAGCACTCTTTATAAGAAAATATATGAATATTTTAATGAGGCCAGTCTTGGCGCAGGGGCACAAAGTGCTTAGTGGTTGTGGGTCCGAACTTGAGAAAATGAAATATTTATTCACATTAATATTTTCATTTTTTTGCTCTGATGTCAAGGTAAAACGCGGCGTTAACTTCCTCCACTCAACAGGCAATGCCTCCAGAACTCGGCGGAAAGTTTGGAACGGAGTGTTGAACACTAGGTTCCATCTGCCTACCCTGCTGTGTGCGGGATATAGCGTGAAGCTTAAAACAAATATTTCTTTTCTATGGTGTAGATTGCCTCTACACCATAGAAAATAAATATTAACGCAGCGTTGAGTTCCACCACTTCAAAAAAATATGTATATATTTTGACATTAGTTCCAAATCTAAGAAAATCATCCAAGGACACCTCATTTGTCAAATTATAATAAATATTTTAGAAACTACAGGGGAACAGATAAACATACATACATATGTATCGGTCAAAATCATAACCCTCTTTTGTCTTTATAGTCAGGTAAAAATGCGACGATGCGACGAAACCGAAAAGTTGAATATAATGTAAATTTCTTGCATATTATCAACATTAATAAAACTTATTTAATTTATATCACTTTACAGTAGTGGAGTTGTGTAAGTAATATATATATATTCTTATATTATGATTTATTAACGTATTCTAGTACTCGCATATATAAAAGTTTGTAACTAAATTAAAAGTTACGTTTTAAATATAGGTATATTTCGCTGCTTTAGTTATATAAAAAGAAAGTTTGGCATTAGCCACTAAACACGCAATTAATCTAAAATAGGCGGAAAATGGGAAAATTTCAAATCTATCAAGTTTTTTAAGATAGCAGGATAAGCAGCGATAATTTAGTGTTAAGACACTCCGTTCCCCGAATTCAAAACATTGTAAGTAGAATGTAAGCATTCAATGGTTTGTCATACGAGAGCGAGGAAACAAAAATAATTTAAATGTAGTCAATGCCCCAAATAGGAACCGAAGCCACAGCTATCGCGCTTACAGGCTGTTGCTGCCCCAGTATACTAGTGCCGTGTGATCCTGGCCTAGAAAAGAATCATCCTGGTACTGGTGGTGTCGTAAGAGGCGACTAAAGTACGTGTGGTAGAGTCACGTCGCCAGCAATGGCAACACGCATGGGCAGACTCGACCGGATCATTACCACCCCCGGCATATAAAACCGGCATGAAGTAGTGGCTTTATACTACTACGTTTCGCATCAGGTAATGCCGGGCTCCGGCGCCCAACCCACCTTAAAGGCCGGTAACGCGCCTGTAGCTCCTCTGGTATTGCACGAGGTCGTGGGCGGCGGTAGTCACTTCCACCAGGTGACCCGAACGCTCGTTTGCCATGTCCTTTTCCGTAAAAAAAAAAGATGTAATCATGATTTTTCAAAATCAATTTAGTTCTATTGCGCATTACAAATATGATACGTTCACTATTTTGCAATAAAATAACATTTAAACATTTTCGCTCTTGTTAGCTTTATATACAGGAATATAAATGGCTAAATTATAGGTTCCCAGAACCTTCACTGATATTATTCCTTTAAGCTGTGACAATTACGTATACGTTTTAAAGTAGAATATCACCATATTCTATTGTAGAAACCATATTTTGGACTTATTTGAGAATAATTTCACTGTTTCTTGAGGGTTGTAAGTTCGATTCTAGCTTGTAAAATATACATATATACTTTCGAAATTGAAACCTAAAAAGGTCTTATTATCCCAACAAATGTTTATTTGACATGTATATAGGTATATAATATGTATGTAATATTAGATTGCCAATACATTTCTTTGACTGTCGTATGGCTTACATTATTTAATATACACCTTTCACAACACAAGGCATCACAAAAAGCTAAAGAAAATTGCTAATTCTCAACTTTAGAGAAGATCTCAAAATTGGGTTGCTCAGAGCCACTCCCGAAAATGGCCATCGGACATCGAATACCAATCGGTACTTTTGAGAAAAAAGGAAAGAACAAATCAGGTTCGTTTCGATTCGGTATGCTTTGAAAACTTTATTCTCTATAGATTACGACAGCTTCTAAATATACTGTCTTGTATTTTGTTACAAGATACTTTGTTTGATTTTAAATTACAGGGAAATTAATGGAATCTGAATAGAAAAATTATAATATAGTTACAAATTATTTTATTAATAATTACATATTAATTAAATAACTTTCAAGGCGGAACGTAGAGTAAAATACATATTTTTTTGATATAGGAGGAGTAGAAGAATTATATTTAATTGCCACTCGAAGAGATGATACCAATATACCAAAGCGGAAGGGGTTGTTTAAACGCTAAGATCTCTGGATGTACTGGTTTGATGATTTAGTTATTTTTGTTTGAAAACTGTATTCTTCATTTGTGACAAAAAATATTAGACAATTATAAGATGATATTTCTTCGGTTTTGTTTTCCACATATAAATTGAAACTTACCAGCGAAAGTTATTTCATCATGAAGGAAATTTAATGAAGATTATCTTCGGATGGTATAGCATGTAATTTGAAGGTATACTTTTCGAGCAAATGTGAAATTAAAATAATTCAACGCTCTGTTTACGACCGCACGCATAAGCACGAGTCCTGCGGGAGGCGCCCTTGAGGCCGATTTCGTCCTCACAAGCAGCCATGTACTGCTTGCACTTTCTCAAAAAAAAAAAAATGTATAAATTATACAAAAATGTGTATATAATATAAAAATTATATTGATTATTTTATGGCAAATGCAGCATAATAAAAGAATTATTACCGGTATGGGGGCGAAGCCGCGTGTGAGCCGCATGTATGTAATATTTTAATTTCATAACTCTGGTGTCGAGGCAAAGTGTTGAGTTCCACCACGCCACACACAATGCCTCGAGAATACCACGGAAAGTGGGGGTGGAGTGTGTTAGCACTAGGCCCCCTCTGTCTACCCTGCTACATGCGGAATAAGAAAATAAGGAAAAAAAGTTTTAAATACATTTATATACCTTTAAATACATAATTATATATACCTTTAAATACATAAGTCTTCTCCAAAACCAACATAACTGAATTTATTTATTTTTTTTAATTATTTCGTACATTTTCCGGTCAACCCATCGCTGTCGACGGGTGTAGTTTTTACATGCCGTGACAGTTTGAAATTGATAAAGCGTAAAAACGACAGATTGATATAGAAGCTTTGTGACACACTGGTACGCGCTAAATAAACTTTAATTGAACAATATAAATGAGAGTGTTTCAAGTGTTGTAGTTGCTTTGAAATTATTATTTTTGTTATGGAAAAGATAAGGCAAACGAACGTACAGGTCACCTGATGGCAAGTGATCACCGCCGCCCACGACCCCGTGTAACACCAGAGAATCTAAATGTGCTTTGCCAGCCTTTGAGGTCGGTTGGGCGCCGTTTTTTGAAGTTATCCAGTTCGTATCGACCTGGAAACGGCGTAGACTCTTCCACAGTTGAGTGGAAAGAAATTTCTACGAAACCGCACAGTAGTGAATACTACGCATAGTAGTAGATTTTTTTTTTGCCTTTCGTTGTAGCCTGCACTAAGCAGGGTAGGCATAGGGACCTAGGATCATAGTATTAAGACACTCCGTTACAATTACGACACATTCGTTCCATTGCATTGCCTGTTGAGTGGCGAAATACACCGCCGCGCTTTGCCTCCTTACCAGAGCGAAGAAATGAAAATATCCCGTTTCATGAAAATATTCCATTTCTTCGAATAGGAATCAAATCCACAACCTATCGCACACATTTCTCTACGTCACACGCTTGTGCCCCAGCGCCGCAACCGGCCCTCAAACTCTTTCATTCTCTCATATCTGTTATTAAAATCCTTTTCATATCGACCTATAGGTATTTCATTTTTATAATACTGTTGACCGTAATAACAAAAATATCCAAGTTCAAAGTGAATATTTTCTAACCGTTACAAAGGTGTGTCGTCAATGTGCCAAAAGTAAATTTTAATACACAAAAAGGTCAACTTCTCAAGCGTTATAGAGTAAAATAAAATTTTGTGGCTTAGGACCTTCAGTATAGAATAGGTAAAAAATACCTAAGTATTTTTGAAGAGACGTTTCTAAACTGGAAATTTTGTGTAAGAATGCTTAGTTATATTTCTATAACATAGCCAAACTTTAATATTTATATACTTTTTCATATTTATATAGGATTAGGTACTTTAAAGAGAAACTGAGTACTTGTGATGAGTATTTCAATTGATTCTTGCATAAGTCTAAAATATAGAACCTACTCTACATAAGTCTCTAAAGTAAGCCAATATTAAAAAAACTTACATAATGTTCAACTACATGGCAGGGCACCGATGTAATTATTGAAAATCAAAAACTTTGAACTACAATATTACTATTTTTTTATTTAATTTTTTTAGCTTCACTCTATATTCCGACTTTAGCAGAATAAACAGAGGGAACCTACTGTTAACCTACTTCCCAACGCGACACCAACAATTCCTTTTTCAAAGCATTGCGAGTTGACTGGTTTCGCCAGTCCAACGTCGCGCTTTGCCTCGGCACCAGAATGAAAAAAAAAATTATATTAACTAAAAATTTTCATTTCCTCAAGGTACGAATCGAACTCACAACCTGCATTTATAACCACACGCTTGTACCCCTGCACCGCGACCACCCACACAAAGTTGAACCAACTATACCATTACAGTTTTCAACTTTGCATTACGTAAAAAGATCACTCGACCGAGTTACGTGTAATCCTAAAAGGGTAATATTTTAACACAAATAGCTACCTCCGTTCGGAGTGCACTCGAGTGTTTACCGGTCCCATTAAATCCATTAACCGCTAGTGTTTTGACCACAACGACAGTGGCAAAGTGATGGTGGTTGCTTGGGAGGGCGTTTCCGTTTGTTATTTACATAATTGATAATGTTATTTGTTTATGATGTTAGTATTTTATTTTACTTGGTTATTAAAGTTGTTGGATCTACTATAGATTCACGTTTGGTTGATATGTGAGGGTAGGCAGAGGGAATATTGTGTTAAGACACTCTGTTTTCCAATTTCCGTCTAATTTTCAATATACTGCATATTGGTAAATTTCAATATGCAATATATTGAAAATTAGTATTCAGATATTTTTTTTAGGTTCACGTTGTATTCCGCCCATAGCAGTGTAGGCATACGCTCCGTTCCTCATTCAGACAATTTGTTACACAATTTCAGTAGAATTCTTGCGCTATTTTTCTCTCTACCTATCTCCTTTACAGTGTATCTGTGCTCCTGCGCCACGATTGGCCTCAATTTTTATTTATATTATGTGAAAAGGACTGTACTATATTATATAACATAAAAAGAATATGAGGAATGATGTCATGTATGCCATGCCACATATATGTACATATATATATACGTATATATATATCACAATTATAAATTCAATATTAAGTAATAAAGCAGGCTTCTCAAAGTCTTTATATTTAAATAACTACCTATAGCGTAATTAAATATATTTAATTTTCTTATATTTGGTTTTCTTTTTAAATTACATATGAGTCCTTTGTCTTTGATGTAGTGCAATGCGTCAGCGTATGAATGTAATCGTGATAGTCGTAGGTTCGATCCGTACCCGAGACAGATTATTATATTATTCAAATTCAAAATATTCTTTATTCAATTAAATTCTTATAAGCACTTTTGAATTATTTATTTTCATTTCTTCACTGTATATAATAGACAAAGCGCGGCGTTAAGTTGCGCCACTCAACACGCAATGTCTCTCGATTCAATATACTATCACATTTAAATACCCGTAATGGACCCGTTGTCTGACTGTAAGCGCGACGGCTGTGCTTTCGATTTCCATTCAGGAAAATGATTGTATTTTAATAACGTTCGTTTTCCCGCTTTGGTAGATACAGTCAATATTAATTTATCTCTGTTTACCCTGCAATATGAAAATATATGTAAAATTAGTTTTTGTTTCTTAAATAAGTATGAGTCTAGAAATAGTTATGTATTTTTATTATCATTACTGTTAAATAAATCGACTTCCGCTCATTTCTTAAACCATACACCAAAACGTCTCTACGAAGCGTGAACGATCGTCACGTTCCCACTACGTGAGGGTAAACTTCCCCGAAATAATAATATACATGTATATTGTATATTTTAGAATTAACCAATTGAGCTGGAGTCGAGTCAACACGCTGTTGTGTTTTGATTACTACTGTCATATTGCAGATATTCTATTTCTATTACATTTATTAGATGATGCTAGATTAAGTTTGTGACTTTGTTTATATTTATATTATTTGGCCACTAGTTAGAAGTTTAACGCATCTGTGGCATCTTAGCTCCCTAACGAATAAACCGATTTGGATCTACTTTTTTTTTTGTACGAAAGGAAGAAATTTACTTTTTTCGAGTTTCCTATGGTAAGAGCTTTTTTTTATTTTTTTATTTTAGAGAATGATTTTAATTTAGCATTTTCATTTTTTTAATTGTATGACTCCATAGTTACTCTTAATGAATCTTCTACTGAATCATTGTTTATGAATGCTGCACTATTTACGATTTATGTCCAAATGTCTAAATATAAAAAATAATATCTATTTATTTTATATTCACAGTAGGCATTAGAAGGATACTAACAAGGAAATAAAAATATATATATTTCATTCCCAGAGTGAAAATTAAACCTATGACCGCCGCGTTATAGTCACACGCACTACCCTAACTACGCACCACGACGGCCTAAAATAAATTATTAGCAATAACTAGTAATCTTCTTCAAAATCATAAATTATTTGAAATATACAACTTCAATCGTTTCTAAGTTTTACTTTAAGTGTTTTATTAGAGTTTTGAAAATGTTTTTATGATAAATAAATCAATTTGTTATCTCAACAATGATTATTCATCCGTCATCGGACTGAACAACTTATTCTAGGGCGTCAAATTAATTTTAGGTTAAGCAGGTCCATTTACGTATTAGTCCCACATAGATCTCCACGACGGTCAATCCTGATTTAACTATATTCAAAAACAGTAACACCCAACTACATTCTGTATTTTATTTATGTTTGAACATTTTTTAAATAAATAACAAAAAATAAATGCTTAACTTGTGGTTTTCTCTAAGTAGAAACATACAACATTTATATCAAAATCCTTTTTGATCGTCAACATCATCTCAATATGACTTTTAGGATTACCATACACACTTATATATTTTTGAAATTGAACAGGCACGCTTAGAAACCTAAGGAAACATATGTATGGCAAAGAGATAAAGCGCGGCGGTGAGTTCCGCCACTCAATGCGCAATGCATTGGAACGAATGTATCTTATAAGAAATGGAGAGTGTCAACACTAGGTTCCCAGGTTCCTTCTGCCTGCCCTGCGCCAAAATAAAACTTTGATAAAAAAATTCGTATGTGGTATTTATAAAGCTTCAATAATAATTATACGGATCTGCCAATCACGTGCCGACTACCAATTTATGAGTGCCCCACCGGCTTTTACCGATCTCTTTGCAGATAAAATGAGAAATTTCACGCTGTTTGACTTCGTTTAATTTTATGAAATACTCTTGTGAATGAGAAAAAAATTGTTTAAATCAAAAAAATATTTGTTTAGTCCTTTACAGGTTTTTTTGTAGGATTTATTATTTTTAAATATCTTATATATCTGTAATGTAGTTTTATTTTTACGTTCACGCTGTACCCTGCGCGTAGCAGGGTAGGGTAGGTTAAAATGCGTTCCCCTATTCGGGAATCGTACCTACACATCACGTTTACAGATAGACGTGCTGTTGCGTCATGACGGCTAGTGAGATTATAGTATATAATATATAGAATTTTAACTTAAATTAACTATTGAAATTTGAATTATGTTCTTTATTCCTTGATAGGAAAGTAAAACTGTTTTATCCAATTAAGCTAAAGAGCTATTATAGCTACAACAATTTACGTTTACTTTAAGAAAAACGAAGACGTCCACCTTCGCCACCTGGAGATAATTGCATTAATGATCATTTGGTGTAAGGGAATGTTATTTACTCAATTATTTTGGGCTATTTCACTAAATGGGTAATTTCTTCGTAACAAAGTGGTATTTTTTTATTATTATTAGTTTTTAGGGTGAAACGGTGAAAACGGTACCCTTATAGGAAACTTGTCCGTCTATGGCCAATCTTAAAATCACGTGGAGATCAAACTGAAATAAATATCATATATTGAGGAATATGGTCCCTTGAACAACGCAATCAAGAGATTTTACTGGATTTTGTATGAGATTCGCCGCGTACATTTACGAAATTTGTCACGCAGTAAGAACTTACAATACAGATAAGGTAAAATATCGCAAAAGTGAAAGTTTTCAGTTATTTCATAGAAAAAATATAATTACAAGCTTTTATGTATAATTAATTTTATATAAATTGAGCAAACTTATTTTTGTCAACTTTTATAAGTTGTACTTCTCCTTTACTTACAATACTGTCATTAATACGAAAGCCTCGGTGGGCGAGTCTGACTCGTACTTGACCACTTGTTTTTATATTTATCATAAGAAGACCCTATTACGAGTACACCGCCCAAATAGGACTTCGAGCTGGTTGTATGGGACTGATGATTGGTACATGTATACCGTACGTACATAATACCCACTAAAACCTCGTAGTGCGAGGAGCACCGACCGGCACTGGCCGATGCTAGTATTGCCAAAGGATCTTACACCAACTCCAGCTATTTAGCCTAGTAAAAAAATCTGTGCCAGTCGTGGCGCAGTGGCTCAAAGTGTGACTGTAAACCCGACTGGTTGTGGGTTCGATCCCCACTCGAGGAGATGAAATATTTACTTAAAATTATAAACTATGATAAAACTGATTTAAAAAAATCATTACAAATGAATTTTAAAATCAACTTGAACAATTGAAACACTCTCATTTATATTGTTCAATTAAAGTTTATTTAGCGCGTACCAGTGTGTCACAAAGCTTCTATATCAATCTGTCGTTTTTACGCTTTATCAATTTCAAACTGTCACGGCATGTAAAAACTACACCCGTCGACAGTGATGGGTTGACCGGAAAATGTACGAAATAATTTTAAAAAATCGAATTAAGTTATCGGTTTTAATAGAGACTTATGCATTTAAAGGTTATTCTTAAATCATTAATTAATCATTAACCTTCCTGTACCCGCGCTAAATAGTGTAACACCTGTACCCGCGCACGGTGTAACGGACCGAAACTTTAAAATCCGTAACTTTGATTTTTTTGGGAAAACCTATTGGAAACTTATATTGTATTTAAAGTTAGGGATATGTTTAATAAATTAAACCATTTTTTTTACAATTATTTGCATTTATTATTGTTGCACAGTCTTCAGAAACAGCTATTGAAAAACATTAGTTATTCTTACA
>JAATLQ010037439.1:0-54364 GCA_013421005.1 Heliconius erato x Heliconius himera
GGTTCTGAGCAGCAATCTGAAGCTGATGACGACCTTTCTGATGCAGAATCACAGCATTCCGCTGGTGCCATATCTCTTGGCCTCAGAAGTCCTAAAGCCGCAAGCCTCCAGCGTTCACCGTCTAACAAAGCTGCTCCAGCCAAGCGCTGTAACCGCTGCAGCCTCTCGAAGCCTGATGCATCCCAAGGCCGCACAATACGCGGTGGAGTGCGCGGACTGTGCGATAAAATGTCCAAAATGGAGAAACTCTTAACACCGTCTCCTCTACGCTCTTCCACAGGTTCGGAAGCCATTTTCAATCGTTTCAGCGGTCTGAAATAGTCGTGCGGCGACGGCGACCGCGAGGGTGCCGGCGACGGCCGACCAACACTGATATCGTCTTCAGAACAGCTGTGTCCGGACATCGACTCCTCCTCCATTGTTCAGTTCACATCCATCACACGGTCACAGGCACCGGAGGCTGTTAACAACGCGAGATACGGCTAACGGTTCGACGCGCATCGGTCAACTGACGTGGCGTGTGACAGCTCGGGCCCGGGCGGCGATGGGGGGCGTGCACATTTTGCGATCAACCAATAGGAAATGAGCATTTTACTCCTGCCGCTTTCCGATTGGTCGGGAGTAGTGGCTTAAAGAGTCGGGGCTTTCACACTCAGCGCTCCAATAAAAGTTTTTAATCGGCGAAGGGCCGGGGGGCGCGATCGTGGTGTGATTAATTTAGCCGCGAGGAGGGAGGCCGTTTAATTACCGGGATGAAGACGCGGCTCTAACTACGGCCCTCCATTATTTAGCGTCGACGGAGTGACGTTTGTCACTTAGAAATTGCTACTTTACTTCATTTATAGTTCATCGGTTAATTGTCTAAATCCAGTGCGGCCTTCGTGTTTGTGTCGGGACTCGGCCGGTTATTAGAGATATTTACGATTGTCCGCGATGGCTTTACAAACGGGTGATGATGGCAATTAATTACGTTAATTACAACTCTATTGTATCTTTTCTTTGCTAAAAATAGACAGATAGGGGTGGGCCGGTTTAATGTAAAAATTAAAAAAAAAATCGTAAACTACCTACTTGCACTAATATTTGTATTTTTTTTTTACTTATTATTGTTCGTGTCAATTTTTATTTTAAGGTTTCTATAATATCGAAATAAGGCATACCTATAGGTAAAGAGCTATATCTTTTCAATAATAAGCAATACTTAATTTATCTTAGGTTATTTTTTTATCTGTAAACAGAGCAACTAGATAAATAATATACCTTCTTATACAAGATTTTACCGGTGGCTTTTACCAACATATAGTATCTACACCTATTATTTAATATAAATGATCGAATTTTGTAAAATCGCCTGTCCCTATTAACATTGTCGGATGTGAAAATCGGCAAAAAAATATTTATTTAAATTTATATTTCCATTTCTTCGCTCTGGTGTCGAGGCAAAAGCACGACGTTGAGTTCCGCCACTCAACACTCAACGCCTCCAGAATTCGGTGGAAAGTGTCTTCAATATTCCCCATCAACCAATTTATACGCATGTCACGCTTGTGTTTGTTGGATAACACCTAGATTTTAACCTAAGCACTTTTTACATGTTCTGTAGGTAGGAACGTAGATATACCTTCTATGGTTCTTAGAAAGTAAACCTGGATCTCTTTTAAGTATGCAATCTTATATTATGTAATTTTATCTCCTTTTTGCCGTACAAAATGCTTCGTGTGTTCTCCGAACAGCGTGACAAGGGCAAAGTGCCCATAATAAAAAAAAATAAACACCATAATTAAAGAATCGAACTGATCTAGAGCTAAATCAGTAATTAGTCCCTCTTTTTTCAATTATTTATCTCTTATGTAGAGACGTTATTTTGACGTAGACTTTTTTTGCTGGATGGTGGCTAGCTAAGCCAACTCTTTATCAAAAAAAGTAAAGAAATAGTTTAAATTAGTACCTACCTACCTATTAACTTTCCGCCTGGCAGGTAACATTTAGAAATCAATATCATTTCAACTTTCAGTCACATTTCAATTGACACAATGGCGTCTCTACCTGCCATTCATTTAAATTTAATCCATAAATATTAATATTAACATACGCATATAAATGATAACATTACTACTAATTCGAATTAGTTCTGTGATTAGAACTGTGTTTTATTATATAGTAGTTAACAGTATCCACCTAAACCTAAAACTATTTATAATGCACTGTTTTGACGTAAGCCCCAATTGACGTTCGGCCATCTTGTATTCCGTTATTTACTTTCGGTAAGTTCACGCTCTGTGGTTTTAGGGCGAGCGTAGAAATGTAATCTAATTTGACATTCAGGCTTTACGGGGGAAATTACATATGAGATTTGTTTTTGTAATTACAGTATTTGTTTGAATATTATTAATTTTTGGTACTTTTGAAATTGTTTATATTGAAAATTGGGTGATAAAATAGTCAAGTTACGAACGTGGTATAGAATAAGCGATTTCACATTATAACTGTTGTCGACGTTATTCTTTTAAATAAGTATTTGTAAATTCCGTGAGCTTTCAACCTTGATGAGTTTTCAATAGTTTATTTCAGGAAACTCTAAAAGTCATAATAAATATTTATTACGTGGCTATTTAATTTATTTTCTACGTATATAAATTTATAATATATCAACGTAATGACATAATTATGGTTTATGCTAATCAAACAACCGATAAGGATACATACGTACCTACCTACCTACAAGTCTTTTAATATTCCATACGCATATTGCAGATTTAAATTCTTTTCATTAAAAGTCATAATCACCATTTACATTTTATGAAGAAAATGACATTATTATTCTAAAATTATAAATTTGTATTTTTTAGGCGACCATCTTTAAAATTGAACAAATTGTTAAATATATATCTCTACTTTTGTAATAAGTAATCTCCATTTATTAAACTTATAAAGTCTTTATTTTTATGTTACAGTATAAGCTTTCCAAAATTTAGATGAACGATCAAGTTTCATAAACAAATTTCATAAATAAAATGCAATCTCCATCACGAAATGGGATAATATGAAACCTATATAAAATATAATGCCTATTAGTACTCACATTAATGAATATTTATATAAAAAAAGAAAATAATAAATTAATTATAAAGTTATTTTTTTTCAGTTTCAGTCGTAATATTTAACTTAATATTTAATTATCAAAAAATCATATTAAATATAATGTAAGTACTTCATTAAATCTTTATATTATTAATAAACACTTGATAATTTAAGCTAATGATACGTAATGACTCTATCAATGTTACACACACAATATTACTAAATTAAATTTAAAATCTTAAAATTAAAGTTTAAATTAGTAAAAAATTCAATAAATAATTGGGTACGCACTTACTTATATTTTAATGTCAAAATACTTTTTTAAAACACATTTTCAAGAAATAATATATATAATTAGTAGGGTACAAAAATGAGTTTTTATCGCTACATTTTAAAGAAGTTATAACTTTCATATATTATAATTTATGATATCATGCTAAAAATTTTAAATTAACCATTTTCATAATTTCACGAAGGTACTTACATGCTACATGTAAAGAACATTACTGAGAACGCGATTACGTATAACCTTTTTGTTCCGATTCAATTATTTTACTTATGGAGTCTGAAAATTGTATATCAAGAGGCGAATACATTATAAAGCAAGTTATTTAAATTATTAATAGAATTCAATAAAGGTAGACATTAGAAATATATATTTTTTAAGTAGCTATGTTTAATTCATTTACCTAATAATCTAGAGAAGTTTATTGTCCCTCTCTCTCTCTGTTCTCCATTTTTCTCTTTCTATTTCTCTTTTGGTTTCTTTAAAAAGTATTTCAAAAAATATTCTTTCTGTAAAAAGAAGCTCTTCCATTTCTACACAATATTCCACAAAATTATTAACTGCCTTCACATAGATATTTTTAATGATTATTTGCGATAGCAATTAGAACAAGTTGCCTTTTCGAATTGATTTCTAAACTATATTTCAAACCTCTTTAATGACTTTCATCGTTTTCTAACAGGAAAGTGAACATTAAAATGCATAGAATACATCAACGCTCTCCTATTCACCGCCTCTTCCTGGTGCTGAGGCCTAGCTCTACTTTAGTAATATTTATTATTATTAAATGTGAATGGCAAATATAATTTTGCTTTTCTAAGAATATAACTTATCTATTTTGTTTTTTAAACTTATTGTGATTTATTTATAAATAAAAAATACTTTTATGTACGTAAATCAGAATATTGTATCTATCAGTTGAGGTGAATAGAGATAGAGCATCAATCACTACGGCTACATCTTTTGCTTAATATATAAAAACGTTTCTTCGTGTATACTGTATACTTACTTCATATTTTATATTTACATCACTATTCATCAGTAAACATTGCAAGTCAATTCTGATTGTATGGGAGAAGTGGCATGAAAGAGCCAGGTTTTGAAAGAGCCACCTGCAATATTATAGTAGTTTAGGAACGGACTCGACAGAATATTTTATTTTTAAATGGCAACACTGATTTCCCATCACCCACAAAAAATTTACACATCTTCGGAACCAACGGACGCCGATATGTCGAGTTGAAGTTTTTGGCACTCAAAACTAACATTTTTACCTCATTTGAGTTGTTTTTTAGTATTTACTTTTAGTATTTATTTTTGTACTTGGATTGTGGATTGAGTTTATGTATATATTTGGCCTTGTAACTGGATTAAAACTGAATTTCAAAAGTATTGATATCGTTGTGATTTTGAAGGTTATATTTTTTTAAAGAATAGGTTATGAAAGAGCCGGGTGGATGGGCCTTGAAAGAGATGGCTCTTTCATAACCGGCTCTTTCATGATCCCGAGTTAGATTTTTTTAAATTAATTATAATTATAATAAATGTACATTCTTAATAAACATTATTAAATAATTTGCTACTGATATTTCATTATGGAGAAGTCTGATCCCAAAAAACTCGAAATAAACCAAGAAAATTCAGACCCGAATTCGTCTGATTCTATCATATTGGCTGAAGTAAAAAAAAAGTAGACTGAAGCAAAACAAAGTCCAATACAAATAAAAATAGTGATAATTGAATGGAGCAATATTTTTTTAAAAAAAGATCTCATAATTTAAGTATGTTGTTTTTGAGAAGATATTATTAATTTATTATTTAGTTTAATTTTCGTGATTTTTATTAATAAAAGAACTATTCGCCTCTAAAATATTAAAAAAATAATATAAATAAAATAATATAATATGATTGGTTTAAATAATATGAGATTGTTAGAATTATTTACTTAAAATGATTAATATAATTTTAAAAAACATTACTTTTTAATAAGGATTATTAAATTGATTTTATTTAATAGTGCATTGTTATTATTTAGCATAATTTTTACTATTACATCTCATAATATAAGACTGGCTCTTTCATAACTTTTGGTGGCTCTTTCAATACCGAAATGTTATGAAAGAGCCAAATGACACATTTTTTTTTAAATGAATATTTTATTGCTTTTTTATTGTATTTAAAGCTTATTTCGTATGAAATTATCTAGTTTAATAAATGAATAATAATTTGAGAGAAAAAAAACTTATGTTCTTTAATTAAAAGTATATTTTTTTGCTTCGTTTAGTAAACTGGCTCTTTCATGCCACCTCTCCCTTACATAAGTATTTATTTAAGTGAGAAGCAAAACCATAAATTAAAACGAACATTTATAGAATTATATTTTAATAAATAATTAAAAATATATGTATAAATTACCAGTTAAATAAAGATACTTATATAATAGTTTAAAAAGTAATATTGAAACAAAAATGCAAACCAGTGAACCATTTCACATCCAGTGCTCACCACCGTAGAACAAAACATCTACATATATCATTATATGTAATTTTCGTAAATCTTGTAATAACAACGGCAAATAATAAATGTGAAATGTTTTAGAACAGAGGGCGATATAATCGGTAGTCAAAATAATAAATGTGGAGGTGCCCGTACAAATTATGTTAGCACTTAGCACGCCCTTTTGGTTCTTGATTTCCGCTACAACGACCATTATTCGGCAACATCTCAATTCTCTACTATAATGTTTTTTTATTTTATTTCGCAATTCGTTTTTTTTTCATGCTTTCAAATGTTAAAAAAATATGTCTGAAACGTGTGTAAAATAAACAGACAGTCTAAGATACAAAATTGTGTAGTAGAGCTCAAGTCCTACTGATCACCACCACCACCTGCACCTTGAGGCCGTCGTGGCTAAAGCGAGTGTAAGTAAACGCGACGGCTGTGGGTTTGATTCCTACTCGAGGGAAGGAAATATAAAAAATAGGAGGCCAAAGCTCTCCATGATTGACAAGCTTTTATTAAATTGGCTGTAATATAGATGACAATACAATAATACCAGCTTCACGTTGTATCCCACACACAGCAGGGTAGGCAGAAGGAACCTAGTGTTAAGACACACCGTTCACCACTTTCCGCCGAGTTCTGGACGCATTGCGTGTTGAGTGTCGGAACTCAACGCCGCACTTTGCCTCGACACCAGAGCGAAGAAATGGAAATATACATTTAAGTAAATATTTCATCTCCTCGAGTGGGGATCGAACCCAGTACCAGTCGATTTTACAGTCACACTCTGTGCTCCTGCGCCACGACTGGCCTCACTATCATTATTAGTATTTGTATATTATTCTGCTAATAATAATAATAGGTCCGCATAAACCGTATAATATAAACCTTAATCAACAATAGTAAGAGAAAAAAGTGATTTCTCACTAACTATGGAAAGGTCTTACTACAACCTTCTCTTACTACTAATGTGGCTAACGCGGTAAAAACAAAAAAAAATACTTCACATTCGAAAACTTCATATCGTTAGAAACGTAATCTTATTATTATGAGTAATGTTCGTCCCACGTCCCACGCTTAGCGCCGCCCTGTGCCCACTGCCCA
The DNA here is from genome assembly GCA_013421005.1 of Heliconius erato x Heliconius himera. Taxonomy (NCBI): domain Eukaryota; kingdom Metazoa; phylum Arthropoda; class Insecta; order Lepidoptera; family Nymphalidae; genus Heliconius; species Heliconius erato x Heliconius himera. Next base: position 6,974 of record JAATLQ010037439.1, read on the forward strand.
CCCGCATCTGCATTATAGTTTATGTGTTAAAACTAAATTGAGATGTGTTATAATGACAGCCCCGAATTATTAGGGAGGTTGGGTGGACGCCCGGTACGGTTTCTATGATTCAAACCTATGATGTATGCGCATTTTAAAAAAAAATCAGTGTAGGCAGAGGGAACCTATTGTTAAGACACTCCGTTGCTCACTTTTCGCCGAATATTTTCGATGCATTGCATGTTAAGTGGCAGTCTTTTATCTTGGTATCAGAACGAGGAAATTAAATATTGACATATAAATAAATCAGCTTCACGCTGTATGCGGCACACTGCAGGGTAGACAGAGGGAACCTTGTGTTAAGACACTCTGTTCCCCACTTTCTGCCGTATTCTGGAGGCATTGTGTGTTGAGTGTTTACAGTCACACTTGCCGCTGCGCCACAACTAGGCTAAATTCTTCAATCCAATTCGGGAAAATGAATTTTAATTGACAAATTATAATTCATTTTCCCGAATGGGATTGAATCTATAACCGTCACGTTACAGTCACACTGTTGTGCTCCTGCGCGAAGACGGCCCTCATTTGTATTTAAATGTTTTCTTTTATAGAAAAATCTTAAAAGTAGTTAACTGCATGATTGTAATTGAGTACTTATATACTTATTATAAGAGACGTTATTTGATTGGTAGAATGAAAATAACGTATTTAAGTAGTATTATTATGTGTTGTGTATATATAGTAGGTAGGTACCAATATATTTATATATGTAGGTAGAAACATTTCAAAACTTAAAATATTTGTATTAATCGATAATTTTAGTATTACTATACCAAAATTATGGATTAATATATGTATGTCCTAGCGCAGAGATACAGCTGTTGTGTTGTGGGTTCACTGGGAGGAATAACATATTTTCATTTCCTCGCCTTGAAAATGATTTCCTCTTGAAAATTAGACAAAAATTAGAGAATGGAGTGTCTTAATAGTAAGTTACTCGGTGGCTAGCCTGCTAGGGTTAAAACGTGTAACTAAGAAAAAAAAATAGGGTAAAAAAAAGATTAAATCAGCTTCACGCTGTATCCCGCACACAGCAGGGTAAGCAGAGGGAACTCAGTGTTAAAACACTCCGTTCCCCACTTTCTGCCGAATTCTGGAGGCGTTGCGTGTTGAGTGGCAGAACTCAACACCGCGCTTAACCTCGACACCCGAGCGAAGAAATGAAAATATAAATTTAAGAAAATATTTCATCTCCTCGAGTGGGGATCGAACCCACAACCAGTCGGTTTTACAGTCACACTTTGTGCCGCTGCGCCACGACTGGCCTCAAAAAAAATAGAGTCGAACGCATGTTTCGTAACGCGAAACCACATGCCGTGCACCCGGGCACTAGACACCGCAAATGACTTCAAATCTAACTTCCGTACAGCCAAATATCACTAAATATAGGGTGCGAGAACGAAATATAGATGTAATTTGTCATTTTTTTCCATTTAGGTATTAGCGGATTGTAGAAAATGCAAGCAATATAGCTCGTGGAGCCTTGGAGGTCCGGATGTTGCGGTTATACAGTGTGATTGTTGTTTGGGACAGTTTATCTAATGTCTTCACTGGGTAGTGGCTATTATTGAGAACTTTTTTTTTAAATAACACTTTTTTTAATTCTTTCTGCCTTTGTAATTTAAAAATAAACAAATGTTTTATACTGAAATTATTGTAATAATTTACCATATGTTGTAGATTATAGTCCTAACTATAATTTTTTGTTGATATGAAATATTTACTGCATTTTTTAACAATAGCTATTTGTTAACAATTTTTAACATATATTAACCATTTGTCTTTTAATTTTGTATAATTATAGCTTCAAGTCATTAATAATATTATAAAGTTGCAATAAAATACAATGTTTAATAATCGTAAAGTCTATTTACAATAAAATGAAGTAATTACGCAATTTTATATAAATATACCTAACCATTACAGATTTTTATTGTGTGTTTATTGTTTCGCATAGACTAGGAGACGGCTGGTATTAAAAGCTAATTATCAAAACTATTTTAATCATTAATTCTATAAACTGTATGGCATGCTGCTGTATGCATGTTCAGGGACGTCTGTTCTTGACGTTGCTTTATTTATTTTAAATAGTTTACAATATTTCATAAGGTTTTGATAATAATTGTTACATTATAATTACTTTAATTTTTCTTCTATTTTCACAGTGTATCTCTATCGAGCCGTAGAGAACGGAGGGCCAAGCTCTACGGTCTCTTTTCGCACTGTCAACAATCTCTTCTCATGGATTTCACTTCATCTTCCGCCAGCATTGATGGCCACTGTGTTCTCAAAGCTCTTCTGGGATCGCTGCGTCTCTCCACTACCACCCCCACCACCAACCACTCAATCTTGATTCATAATATTTTATATCGTTCTTTCTTGACTCATTCTCCTGACATCCCCAAATTACTTTAACACAATAAAAAATAGTTAGTATTCTATATTAAACAAAATATATGCAGTGAAAGTAAATACTAAAAATATAAAAATTGCCAACCACCTCCTACTCTATGTTCGATGAATACAAATGTCACCGCGTCGTCACAAACTACAATGAAGTCATCCGACATGGCTAATCACGTTGTATTGTGGTGATGCAGATGTTATGTAGGCACTTTGTGACCATGGTTTATGAATTATTTTATTGTCCTTTTTAGCTAAATTTAAAATATGAAATGTCATTATTAACAATTTTTAAAGTGTTATTTCACATTTATCAAAGAAAACTACTGTTTCATATAATGTACTTATGATAAATTTACCAATCGTGGCGCAGGGGCAAAAGTGTAAGACTGTAAACGTGTCAAATCGTGGGTTCGATTCCTATTCGAGAAAAAGAAACAAATATTTAATTATTTCATATTTTAAATACATTTTTAATTTGTATGGCCTGAATAATAATTTAAAGTAGGTACTTATAAAACATCGAATTATTTTTCAATATACCTAACGATAAAAAAGTAAATAATCGTTGTATTCGTACTAAGTTGTAGTAATTAATCGTTATATTCATCATCGTATTATATATGTAGAATTGAAGCTGAAACTGAAATTCCTATATAGAAAAAAAATGTCTCCGTTGTATAAAGTGTGGTAACTCTACATTAAAATTCACGTCCATTTAATTACCCATGACCGGCGTACTTGAGGTTATTTAGTGTCACCATTCATGGCTCCGTGATGGATAGACGATAATCGGACTCCCAATCGGATCAAACATATTATTTCTGATTAGTTTTTCCATTCATTTATAAGATATTCTGAAGGTGCATTTTAGAATGTTACGTTTTTCGTATATAAGGTTTATTTTTATTTGTTGCGAAAATAGTATGTTTCTTTTCTAAGTCTGAAATAAAACTGTGAAAATGTTCAAAAGGTTTTATGTTATTATAATAGGTATTTGAAGTTTGGCTATGCATAGTGCACCAGCTAAACAACGTCATAATATTTTGTAGGCAATCTGAAAGTGTACAAAAAAAATTGTCTCTTCTTTGTTTTCTTCGTCTTACAAAATACAGGTGATGCATAAAAAATATTATTCGCCCATAAAAAGATATCATTCGCCCGAAATCTTATTTTTGAACTTGAAACAAATGAAAAATTAGAATATTATGTAAAGATTTTACAAATTTTATAGTGAAGCAACTACAGGTATGTAATATATCATTACACATTATAATCATACAGGTATATATATACCATTAAAAAATTAGTTAATTCAAACTTAAAAACAATGGATTATTCCAATATACTAATTGCTTTCACATTAAATATGTAATCAAATTTATGAAGCTATGTAAAGAAAAAATAAATAAATATGAGTCAAACATCTTCACTTTGCAGTCAACAAACACGTCACTAAATAAATATATTTAAAACTACCTTTTAGCGCCTCTATGTTTGGGCATGATTTTGTAACCCTTTATATAAAAAAATGTATTGGGACGTTATTTGACCCTATTTTGTAGAAGTTAACGTTCAAAATGTATAGCAAAGTAGCTTTTGATCATTTGTCATCAACGGGTGTCACGTTATGAGTCTTTTAAGGTGCACAAAGAATTCGGATACCTTTCTAATCAACACGTCTATTCATCCTTTAAGGGTAAGATTATTTGGGTACTGGTTCCTTTCTATTTATATAGCTTACAATTTATTATGCTATATGAAGGTAATGCTCGTTTAAAGATGGGATCGCTTTATGCTGCACTAGCTTGTACTAATAAAATGTTGTGAGATGAGATATAAGGGTAATCTTTTCGATTTCTCGAAAATAAATACTTGACTCTATTTATTGGAAAAAAATGGTAAATTTGGTGAACGTATACAAAAACAAAAAATAATAATACGCATAATTATTTATATACTAGCGGCCCGCCCACGGCTTCGCCCGCTTAAAATACATGATTATTGATTTAATAAGCTAAGAATTGATTGACAACTATAATGACTTCTAATATGATTTTGTGAGTCAACCATAAAAGATAGACATATGCTGTCTTGGGATATATTTTTTATAATTTTATGTAGAATATTTCCGTTATACATGGTTTCGCTGTAGCTTTAACCATTAAGGCTGCACACGCGACGGAAGCTTAAAAAATCAAGTAACTTCTCCCGTTTTCCCAACATTTCCTTTCACTGCTCTGCTCCTACTGATTGTAGCGTGATGAAAAGAATACTATGACCTGCCCAGGAGTATGAAGAATAACTGTATCAAGTTTCGTTAAAATCCGTCACGTAGTTTTTGTTTCTATAAAGAATATACAGACAGACAGATGGACAGACAGACAGACAAAAATTTTACTGATTGCATTTTTGGCATCAGTATCGATCACTAATCACCCCCTGATAGTTATTTTGAAAATATATTTCATGTACAGAATTGACCTCTCTACAGATTTATTATAAGTATAAATATTTATATATAATAATAAAAAAGTTAAATATTTGTGATAGACATTATTTTAACTAAGTGAATTCAAATTACTTATTTTAGAAAACGTATAAAATTTTGAACGTAGCGGGACTCGAACCCGCGCCTTCTGGAAACCGACCAGGTTTCCAGGAGGAACGGGTTCGAGTCTCGCTACGTTTTAATTTATAGTGTGGAATAACACTTTAAAAATGTAAAAAATATGAATTTAAATTAACTAAGTGATTTCAAAATAATGATTTTTCTCAACAGAATCTAAAAATAAAGCAAAGGAAATAAGCTAAGCAATGAAAATATTAAATATTTAATTTCTCCGCGTGAGAATCGAACCGACAACTTGTCGTGTTTATAGTCACACGCTTGTGCCCCTGCGCCACGACTGGCCTTAATATAATCTGTTTCATAATTTAAAATGTGATCAATAACAATGTAGACATCTTAAAGACGTTCATGAGGTGTAAATTGACAACCAAATAGAATACAATCGATGGACGCGTAGATTTTGACGTGTGACATTTTTTCAAAAGCTCACCGGTGTTATATCATTTGTTATCTGTCTTTACAATGGATTTGAAAAAAGTTTTGGGACTATATCAGAATTTGTAAATCATTATAAGAAGTGATCTATATTATGAAACGAAAATATTTAAAAATTAATCGTGGCGGATGGTTGTGGGTTCAATCTCTGCAAAAATTAATTATTTTCATTTACTCGCTCTTGTGACATAACTAAGCGTGATTTTGGCACACAACAAGCAATGTCTTAAAAGTTGGCTAGAACATGGGGAACGGAGCATCTTAACACTAGATTTTTCTCTGCCTACCCTGTTGTATACAGGATACAGCGTGTAGTTAAAAAAATACATATATTAAAGTAATATTTTTATATTAATTATGTATAACGCCAAAACAATAAACAGAAGTTCCACTTTTTCAATATTTGTTAAAGCAAAAGAATGCTACTTTTTCATGAAAAATCAAAAAAAATACGTAGGTACCTACTGACAAATTCATTTTTAAACGATGCTTTTAATAAATATTTTACTTCGTCAATATTATTATTATGATCGGTATTCATATATGTCGATAGAGATATAAATTGTAAATAATGATCTATGTTAAATTGAAGTTAATCTAATCTATTTTTGATGTAATATTAAATAAATATTTGCTTGCCATAAATATTAATTATTTGTCCGTTAGGTAAATTTTACTTTACAATATCTAAGCGCGACTTGGCAACGACGTAGAGCTTTATCCCAAAATTCCAAGCCCAAAATTTCATGAAACCTCCAGCAGTTCTTTGTTGTAGGCTAAATTTTAAGGAAAGAAAGGACTTCTTCAGATTTTTTGTAGCTGCGTCTCCATAAATTATGGCCTATTATGGCCTAAATATTATGTAAAGAATGGAGTAAAGTGAGGAACAGTTAAGGCAAGGTTTCCTCCTGCCTTCCGTGCGAAAAAATGCCCCCGCATTTTTTTATAAACCTCCATATTTCAACATAATATTTCGATTTCTTTAAATGGCTACTTTGTATACTAAATGTAAAGCAAGTATTTATTCCATTCTCATCGCACTTATATTTACAGCGAGATAAGGTTTCTAAGCGCCCAGACATTCACGATACCTGCATTTGAGTTCATCTCATTTCGTCTAAACGCCGCAAGATACCGACTAAAATGTCACTAGGAAGTGGACAATGTTTGGAGATTCGTATTATTTTGGTCATTAATTTGATATAAATATGTATGTAATATAAATATATTGTTAGTATATTCAAGTGAGTTACAAATTATTATCTTACTAGAGGGCGCGCGCGGCTTCGCCCGCTTATTAGGAGTGACTTCTAAAAAAACCACGAAACACGTGTTCAATAAAATATTTTTAACAGTCTGAATTTAATTTTTTATAAAAATCGGTGGCGATTTAAAGATTTTTCCATATGAACTTTTAACCGCTTATTTGAACCCTTAGGGGGTGAATTCTTAAAAACCATGAAACACGTGTTCAATGAAATATTTTTAAGAGTCTGGATTTAAAATGTTATAAGAATCGGTGCCAATTTAAAAAAAAATCCTTACAAACTTTCAACCCCTATTTCATCCCTTTAAGGTTAATACTTTTCAAAATCCCTTCTTAGTGGATGTCCAGAATATGAAAATAAACATCTGCCCAAATTTCACGTTTCTACCATCAGCGGTTACGGCTCTGCGTGCGTCTTACCTCAGTCAGTCAGCACAAGTCCTTTTATATATATAGATTTTATCCAGAAAAGGCCACCATGAGTTGTTCTCTAATAAGTGAAATTGCTTCTGAATTTTAGATTAATTTAAAATCAGCTTCACGCTGTATCCCGCACACGGCAGGGTAGGCATAGGAAACCTAGTGTTAAGACACTTCGTTTCCCATTTTTTGCCGAATTCCGTAGGCATTGCGTGTTAGTGGCGGAACAACGCCTCGCTTAGCCTCGACACCAGAGAGATGAAAATATAAATTTAAATAAATATTCCATTCCCTCAAATGCAGATCGAACTCGCAACCAGTCGCGTTTATGCGCCCACATTTGTGCCCTTGCGCCACGACTGGCCTCATGAATTTCAGATATATAAACACCTTTAACATTTCACAACATCACATTCAACAAAAACCACCATATTTCATACAAACATTAATACAACAAGACACAATACGTTATAACTCAAACACGTAACGAATAAAATATATGGGGGCCGAACGTATTTTTCCATTTGCATTCCGCCGAGCGCCATTTTAGGGGCCGAATCGGGCGATTAGCGGTGGCTGTGTCGCTTCTCTCATTACGGGGCCCTAATTGCGCGGCAATACACATCTCAAACGCGCCGACCGCTTTCATCTCGCCGACCGGCGGGTGAGGCTTGGTGGATGAGATGTAGCGATTTTTGAGTAGAAAGCTAGAATTTAAGGTTTAGTGGTAAGGCTTGTGATGTGCTTCTGTTCCTTGTTGTATATAGGTAATAGATTGGACGGGATGGTTGTATGTCCATATGTTTAAGGAAATAATAAAATTTATAGTCATACAATATTGTTACTATAATTTAATATATAGTTAGACATTTGAATAACCTCTATCCAGATACAATTTTCCTAAACCTTAAAAAATTATAGATTTACAAAATATGATTATCTGTATTTAAGGTCGTTTAGTTGATTAATTATTAACTTTAAAAAAGTTAAGCCTTTTCTTAATATCCATCACACTTTAATTCGATTGAGCTTGAAAAGTTTAAAATATCTATTTTAAACTTTTCATTATTATATATTATATATTTACAGGTAGAACAGTTCCTCACTATACATCCACTTTAAAAACGTTCATAGTTAGTTGACAGAACATAGAAGATACAAGATAAAAGAAAAATAACAAAACATTAGAGAGATTTAACAGATTCATACATTTTATACACCCGCTGATTCCGTCGATGTAACCAACCCCTCCATCGCCAACACAAAGTTTCACAAAACTCATTCTCTTAATCCCTAATCTTTATACCAACAACACAAGGGTTATATTACATTAAATTTAAACAATAATTTAATTTAAACAGAAAACTTAAAATGGTCGATATCTTAGTAATTGTTTTTATTCATTTATTGCTCTCCATATAGCCTGAAAGGTGATTTTAATGGGCTCTCTATTAGCAAAGCGAGCCTTATCATCGAGTTATAGGATTGTACTAATTTTACGATCGCTTTTAGCTTTATTAGTTCGATAGTTGAGTTTAATATAAACTAATTTGGGCAGGATATCCTGGTTTTATGGAGTAGGCGGTAGGAATTTGAACTAAATTTGATGTTTGGACATGTTTTATATGTTAGAATTTATATGTTTATATTTAAATAGGAAATTTCTGGATCTGATTGACACCTTGTCGCCATTCGAAAGTGGAAAGCGGAGAGCAGAGTTATATGTCTTATTTCCTAAGTACGCTTTTACTTTTTAAATGAAATTATTTTAGCCGAATTGATCGTTTATATTTAAGATTATTATATATTTTTGGAAACCCGACGTTTCGAACAATTTGCAGTAGTCCGTGGTCACGGGTACACTGAGGTGGCATTCGTCTGTCAGTTGACATAATTATTATATCAACATAATTTTTAATATATTATTTTCTATATTTATATCCTTCAAAAAGCTTTATAGCCAGTTAGGCACTGATCTGTACTCATTTTTTTTTCTTATTTTGCTAAATACCATTTAGTATTGTACTTAAAGGTCAAATTTGCATATCAGACCAAGATATTGTACAATAATATTGTACAAGTTTTTAAAATCGAAGAAAACAATGCACCATGCACTAAGTTCATGTGAGAGTTTACATAATAAATATACACATAAAGGCATAAATTAAATGATACCTTCTAAATGGTAATTTCGTATTTTATTGCCAAAATCTATAGGTGTTCAGTTCGTGGTGAGCCTAATGTTCAGTTAGGGACCACCGCGAAGCGTTGTGATCGTGATGTGGTAGTAACATTACGTGGTGTACAGTAGGCTGGATTTTTAACAGAAAATATCGTTCGTATGACTAATATATATATATGTATATTTTTTTTATTTTTAAGTATACATCGATATCAGGATAATTTTTAATACTCTTAAGATGTTGATAGATATTATTAATGATTTGGAAATTATTAGAAAATTTAATTAAATTAAATCAGTTTCACGCTGTATCCATGCACACAGGATAGGCAGAGGGAACCCAGTGTTAAGAGACTCGGTTCCCCACTTTCCGCCAAGTTCTGAAGGCATTGCGAGGTGTTTCTGGGGCGGAACTCAAGGCCGCGCTTTGTCTCGACACTAGAGAGAAGAAATAAAAATATATAAATGTAAATAAATATTTCATTTCCTCGAGTGGGAATCAAACCTACAACCAGTACAGTGAGACTGTAAAATCGACTTTTACAGTCACACTTTGTGCCCCTGCGCCACGACTGGCCTCAAAAATGGAAATTATTAAATTACTACCCAATTTTCAAGATATCGTGATTTGAAAAAAGGAACTAACACACACACAGAACACTTTATCTTGTTACTATAGCGAAGAAAAGAAAACTCTGCCACTGAGCTACAATGGTGTGTTTAAAAAAAACAGGAAAAGGAGACATATTAAATGTAGCCGACTGTACAAAATATGACTAGTAGAGGCTTTCATTATAACTGTGAGTGGTTCGGATGTGAGAAAACTGTGGGTGGTATTTTGAATCCCAGGGCCCCGTGATGACATGTGAAGCTGGACGGAGCTAACTCCTTAACTAACCGTAGCGTAAGGTACCTAGCGAAGGAAATGGCTTACCTTGTTATTTACTTGTTTTATTATAAAATAACATGAAGGATAGTCTTATAATTTATTACCTAAGTCATATACGAGTATGTAGGTATATACCTATTTTGATTATAAAATTGAAGTATTTTTTATGTGGAAATTTAAAAACATGAATATTAAAGTAACTAATACTTTGATTACTTTAATATTCATGTTTTTAAATTTCCACAAAAAAATATTGAAATTGCATGCAATTAATTGAAAATGCATCTAAAAATGAGTTCGAACATTCTCAATTATTTTTAAGCATAATTTAAAAAGTTATCATTATTTTGAAGAAGTATAAATATTTTTTTATATTTTAAAAGTGTTATTCCACACCTGGGAAAGAAAAATACTTATTTAGAAACTCTAGTATCGTTAACGTTAACTTATGGTTTAGTGGTCAGAGCGCCTGGTCGGTTTCCAGGAGGCGTGGGTTCGAGTCCCGCTTCCGTTCAAATTTTTATACGTTTTTTACAAGTAAGTATAAATAAACAAATTGAATGATATAACTTACTGAAGTATTTAAAACTAACTGCCAGTAGGTACATTTGACCAAATAAGACACATATAGAATAGCATATGCTATTCTCATTAATAGAAACGTTTTGGAATTTATACGGTTTCATTTTAGGCCAATTTTTGTAGGTAGATAATATATGTTTAATAAAAAGGTAATGTTAAAATATATAAAATATAACATTATTAAGTTACTAATCTTAGAATTTACTACTTCTACCTAACACACAAATAAAATAAAGTGAATCCATCATTTTTAATAGATATATTCAATTTTATTGATTGAAATAATCGCTACCAATTCCAATAGGCACTAACGAAATAGGAACAAAGCACTACCGCATCGAATTTATATTTCAAAACTACTAATAGATACATAATAGCTAAACTGGCATATGACTAAATAACTTAATATTTCCCACCAACACTCGTAGACCCACGATTCTATATCGAACTCCCCTCTATATCAGTAATACAAACTTAATTCAAAACGCTCGTGCGACAATGTGCTTTATTACATATGAATAGGGTTAAAAGTGGAAAAAGAGATGTTATTTTAGGTTTGTAAAATTTTCATACAAAAGCACGGCGGCTCTAGTAAAAATGGTTATTATCATCAAATAATTTCTATTAACGATTCATTTCCATTATGCCAGTTTTACTTATTTGTAAACCAGTTATTTGTGCTGTTGAATTTTCTAGTCCACATCCATTTCCAGTATTTAAATCAAAAATAAATAAAAACATTAGGTTTTTCTAAATGGCATAGAAGTAAAAGATTTGCAACATTTTTCTTATATATAAGAATTGAATATTATCATCTATTTACCTAAAAGAAAAATTAAAAAAAAAACTGTAAATCTGGAGACACGGTAGTGCCCCGCCAAGTTTTAACTGCGCAGCAAAGCCCTACCATTCTTTTCTGGGACTGTTTCTTCTTACTTGATCCAACATTTTATGACATTCATAAAGAGAAACCGTACTGTATAGGGTAAATAAAAGGTCCAATCCAAAATCATTTTTATGTTATTATCAAAAAATTAAGTTGTCCCTCCCGTCATAGGCCCTTTGCACTACTACACAACGACAAGTCGAAAATCGTGCGATTTTAAACGCAACGGTTGTAGGTTTTATTCCCCCGAGTGAGATTCGAGTGAATTAAATATTCACCATTTTCATTTAACTAGATTAACATAACTTAACACTAGATCCCCAGGTTCCCTTTGCATACCCTACTATGTGTAGAATACAGCGTAAATTAAAAAAAAATCTTCAGGCTAGACATCGCAAAGCAAGACATTATTAAATAATGACCACTTATCAATAATATTCTCAAAGTAGAATGGAAACGTGCTAGAAACCTATTACAGCAATGATATTATCCACAATTTCGTATCATATCAGTGTATGTATGTATGTATGAGCGCTACGCTATCATTAATGGAGCCAGCCCACTCACTAGCTGCATGTAAATTATATCGTTTGTCTGTAATTCTAAATTCATACGAATTATTTTAATAATTTCTGAATATTTTTTAGTAACTATTTATTTACTTATTTAGAAAAGGTACGACCTGGTCGGTCCAAATTTTTATACGTTTTCTCAATAAGTATTTTTCTTTCCTAAGTGTGGATTAACACTTTAAAAACGTTTAAAAAAATATTTATTTTTCATACCATGTTTTGTTTTGGTTGAGAAATATTTATTGTCGCATTGAAATATTAATTTCTTTTAAGGCTAGTCCTATTACAGTCTTGAGATCATGTCATATTTTGTCGAATATTTACTAGTTTAGTGCATTAATCGTAGGTGACATAGTATTCGTGTTCTACTTTGTATCTAATTTTTTAGGCATTGCGGGCTAAGAGGCGGATCTCACCGGCGGATGTTAATCTGCCAGAGCCAAGCGAAGAAGTATTAACTACTTATTTAGAAAAATACTTATTTATAAAACGTATAAAAATTATATTCCTAAGTGTCGAATAACACTTTAAAAATGTTTAAAAAAAGTATTAACTAACTCATTCTCTCGATGAGAAATCGAATTCACGAACGTCGTGTTTTGCAATCAGAAAATGAGGCTTTCTAAAAAAAATTCAAACAGTAAATTTAAACCCAGGACCTTATAAAGTTAATCCAACTAAACCACTAGATCATAGGAGAATTAGTTCTTTAATGAAACACAGTCAGGTAGGAAAACGAGTGGCGTATAAAAAGCGATATCATATTAATTATATTACGCTCCAAGTTTTTGTAGTTTAGTTTGTTTATTAACTTTTTTGTTTGTGTTTCTAGTGGTCGAGAAAAACTTTAGGTTGTGTCGTAACGAGGGCTAATGCTAGGTGAATAACAGGTTCATACTTGATCACTTGGTGTCTGATTAATAGTATTTTTTTATTTGATAAATAATTTATATTCAAAATCTTTATTGAATGGCCTTTAGTGTTGATAGGTTGATATTTTCAAATAGAGATAGATAATAGTAGGGCCAGTCGTGGTACAGGGGCGCAAAGTGTGACTGTAATCGCGACTGGTTGTGGAGTCGATCCCCACTTGAGGAAATGAAGTATTTATTTTTAAATTTATATTTTCATTTCTTCCCTCTGTTGTCGACGCAGAAGCGAGCTGTTGAGTTCCGGCGGCAGAAGTGGGGTACAGAGTGTCTCAACACTAGGTTCCCTCTGCCTATCTTGCTGTGTGCGGGATATAGCGTGAAGCTGATTTTTTTAAAAGAAAATAGTAAAAATACACAAAAACAGATTATTAAATTATAAATTATTATGTAAAATTATAATATTTCATTGCGATATAAACAAAAAAAGCCTGAACGGTCTATATGACATGACATAACGGAAATTGGATAAGTAAAATTATTCTATTACAATTAAGAATTGAACAAAAAATATAATTCATTCCCTCGAGTGGGGTCCGAACTCACAACCGTCGTGTTACAGTCGCAGCCTTGTGCCCTGTGCCAGAACGACGGCCTCAAATGAGATATTACTACGTATTTAAATGAACTATTGTTAAATATTTATCAGATAGTATTATTAGTTGATAAAATCAGATTCTAAGCTACCGGGGCATAGGTAGCGTACACTATGATTAAAGACACTACCGTTAATACCGTACCTACAATTAATATTACAGTACCTACAATTAATATTTCTGAAGGACAATTAGAATCCCTTCAGACTACAAACAATTAACACTAGTAGTTGAGCTAGGAAAGTTTTATAAACATCTCAACGCCGCGTTTTTACTTGACACCAGAGGGAAAAAACGAATATATACTTATATTAAATATTTTGTCGTAATTTCGTCGAGTGGGAGATATTCTTTTATTAATTTCTATCTATATTTTATATTTTTTACCTAATCAGTAAGCTAAGGAGACCGCAACCTAGGGTACATTTTAAGGAGTAAATATGCAGATCAATTTCTTTTTTGTTAACTCATAAAAATTAAAAATTATCCTGTATATAGACTATATAGGGGAATTGTGCTTAAGATGACATACTTTTTCTTTCAAGACAAATATTTGAAATAAATGAAGTCATGTGAGATTAGCATATTGCGCATATTATCATATATATCATAATCAATGAAAATATTTTAGTTTCAGAACAATCAAAGCAACATACAATTAAAAAACATACATAAATCGCACTTAGGTCGACCGGTGTAAGACGACATACCTATAGGGTAAGATGACATAGTATGTCATCTTAGATTTTAAACGTCTTATACCATCATTATTTTATGAGCATAGTTCACAAAAAAATAGTTTCTTCTTTTTTAAACATTTTTATTGGTCAATCAATCGATTCTATTCATAAGGGTAAGATGAGATAGTATGCCATCTTAAACTCACGTTTTATATGTCATCTTACCCAATAGATATGTGTATTTAATTGTAACAGTTGTGACAAAAGTTTATAGGTAAGAATGCGCTTTTAGCGTTAGTTGTGTCATATAATAAGCCTACTTTACATTTTAAAAAAGTTTAAATAGAACACCCTTACCTTACGTGTATTTTCACCACCAAAAGCGAAAGCAAAATTTTCTGCTATTCAAAATGACTAAAACATGAATTACTTGCCAATGTGCGTTTACTTTCCGTCATAATGAATTTGAATATCAGCGATATCTACAGACATTCTCTAAAACATCATAAGATCGTACTTAGCGCAATTATTTAAACCAATATTGGTAGTGTGTCATCTTATCTTCGTATGTCATTTTAAGCACAACTCCCCTATATCTTCGTATGTCTCACAGAGTATACGAAATTGAGAGAGTTTTACTTTGAAGAAGACTTTTTCTCCTAACTTGTCATAGGCTCTAGGATACGAAAAATTAAATATTAAATTAACTAATTATCATAACTCCTATGATATATTTTTATTAAAACAATCACAAAGCAAACATAAAAAAGTACTACTCGCAAAACAATATTATCTCTAACTAATATAGTATATGTCGAGTCGCGTCGTAAATCAGAGCGCACGCATCGCTGCCGCTTGATGTGCGATAGTCTAAACTATGCACTTTGATTGAGCAGTGGTATGCGCTCACTTAGGACGGAAACAGAGATGTACTGTTGACAGAAAAATCAACAGATTAACGTATTTTGTTAGTTTTTTTTATCTTTCAAATAAAAGGTAGGTACTTATAGATATGAGTCTTAATATTTAAAAAAAATGGCACTAAAATATATAGTGAGGATCGGTATCAGATACCGCAAAATGTATGATTTATTTACTTGCAAGTAGTTTATTTTTTCATTCATATAATTAAATATAGTAATTTGAAACATTATTTACAGTTAGTAGTTGAATGTAGAGTTGATACAAATTCCAACGTTGTATTGGGCGGCTTTCACTTACCGATGTGGAAGAAACCATATTTTATGGAGACGAGTTTATTATAATATTTTTTTTTATTCAAGCTGAAATTTAGAGCTAATTTTTAGCTTCAATAGCTTACCGATTACCTTAATAAATATAAATTATGTTAAATAAACTTAATAAGTAATACATGTAAGAAAGAATAACGAGACGCAAAATTTTTCTTAATAAAATTTTTGGAGTGAGCACGGCCCACCCGGCCCTAAGTATTCTTACGCCCATTATAAAAATGACAGGCAAGTGAAAAAGAGAAACGTTCCGTTCATAGCGCTCAGAGTTCCCTTTTTCATTGTAAAAAAAATGTCTATAAGAACAGTGAGAGTGCTGGCGCTACTGAAAGTTGGCAACAGACGCGCAGACGTTCGTCGTTATCTCCATCTCTTCCAGTTAGAGCTCGAACCGAGCAATTACTGTAAGTACAAACATAGCATTAGTATGTGATATATGTAACTATACCCACGCACTTATATGTATTAAACTAATTGTTTAAATACGTTTACATTGCCTATTCCACAAATTGTTTCTCCTGCGTTACGCAACATACAAAGAATCTAGTGGCCATATAGCTTGAAGTTATTTTTTTTTTATGGAAAAGACAAGGCAAACGAGCGTTCGGATCCCTTGATGGTAAGTGATCACCGCCGCCCACGATCTCGTGTAACACCAGAGGAACTACAGGAGCGTTGCTGAACTTTAACGAGGAGATAGACGCGCCTCTTAAAAGTATCCAGGTCGTATCGACCTGGAAACACTGTCGCAGGTAATCTATTCCACAGTTTGTAACGTGTGGAAGGAAGTTCCTACGGAACCGCACAGTAGTGGAGTGCCACGAATCCAGATAGTGTGGATGATACTTGAGTTTGTGACGTACTGTGCAGGCAAAATTCAGCGTCAGTCAACTACCCATGATAAATGTGGTAGAGAACACACAGCGAGTAGACATCTCTAGGCAAACCAATGTGTGAAGCCCTGCACAGATCATTGGGTCCTCAAAGATTGGAACGGTTCTACATTGCATGTGGCGTTAGGTGACACAACTCACCGCGACGATTCTATCAAAAGTAGAGACTGCAATATAAGTAAAAAAATGTTTAAATGTAGAACTTTGAGGGAATCGAACCCACAACTATCGCATCAACGTTTCAACGGCCTCAACGCTACATACCAACTAAATCAACGCAGTCATTCTGATACAACATGATGTCGTATATTTAATTGGAATCCCTATATTGAACTAACAACAATTGTAATATCTGAACAGCGGATACGTATACAAATTGCAAAGGAAACGAAACAACAAAACACGTACCTAAGTATAAATAAACACAAAATATCTTGCATTTCTCTTCCACAAAGTTAGTACCAACCAAGCATCTGTCACACTCACATATAATAAATATTATTTCGTCCGCCATCACGAGGTTTTCAACCTTTAATTACTGCTCGGATCAAATTAGGGGACATTTATTTTAGTTCTTCTAATTAGTAATTAGTTGGCGGCGGTCACTCGGGCGCGCTTAACTGGTGCAAATGTGGTGGAGCTGATTTATTATGTGTACGCTGAACTAAGTGTTGTTGACGGGAAAGAACGATCATTTCAAAAATTGTTGGTTTTTCTTTTTATCATATTTGACAGAAATAATTGTTTCTATTTATTCACTCGAAAGTGTTTTTGTTGGAAGCGCGCTGAGTGGAAAAGTGAGATGTTAAGATTATAAAAGAATCTTGATGATAAATTACAAGATATTTTAATGTTTTTTTCAGAATTGAAAGGTAGTAGGTACTTTAAATGAATAATGAAGAACGATGTGATGTTTATCAATTTTCTAATACTTTTTGTAATAAGTAGGTACCTACTGTAAAATTAAATGTCCTGTCCCTATTTCCTACATTTTTTACTATTTTTTTTAAATATCTATAGACTACCATGGTTAGTAATTGACTAATAAAGAAATATATGTATCTAAATGGACCAACGTCCATTTCCATGATATCAATGTGTAGATATATTGAAAATTTTAAATAATACAAAATTACAATTACATAAATGTGTATTACTTACCAGGAATATAAATTTGGGTGTGTGTTTTAAACAAAATCAATTATACCAGCCAAGCTCTGTAGTTTTAATGTAGAGCCTTGAGCCATATAACAGAAATAAAAATATAAATATAAGTTAAATATAAATAAAAGTACAAAACTAATTAACTTTCACTTACGCCTCACAATTTTTTTTTAGTTTATAATAAAAAGAATATATTTAATAAGTAAAAAATGAAAATGTATTAAAAACATTAAAATTTTGTTGGTACACTATGTTAGAAAAATAAACTATAGTGCTGCTATCTATTGTCTAGTAGCAGAAATATCTTGATAGTTCTACCCACGCCATCTAGTGTCTCGTAGCTATAATGTTATGTACAACAGCTTAATGTCAAATAAGGTAGATATAAACCGACTAAAACAAAGAGACATTATAATATTAAAAGTTGTACAAAAAGAGCGCAAGACCATCATATCACTTAGGTATTTTTAAACTAGACGCCTAGCCTTTCTCCGATGACTTTGTGACATTACAAGACAGTCACAATTTGCCGCTGTCAAAGCGGTAATGTGGAAATCTGGTTTGTTGATTCGAAGTGATTGTAACGGAATTTTAGGCAGCCTTATAAAATAATTTCACAGCCACAATGCCGCCAAGTAGCCTTCGAGTCGTGTACGCGTTCGCAAGAGAAATGCATCCGAAAACTACCGACGTTTTCATACAATACGGCACTGCCGGATTCCGTACCAAGTGAGTAAACTCCTATTATATATTAATAACTAATCAATGAAGGGTTTTCCTGCTTCTAATACGACAAAATTGCCGAATAAAAATAGAATCACACTTAAATATGGTAGTTTTAAGTTAATTCAAGTGTCACGTAAGCAAAATTTGCGAAGGATGCTATTATCCTTTTACTATCGTTGAATTGAATAGTTTATGAGTCACTTATAGCGTAATTTATATCAGGAAGCGAGTAATATTATGGTCAATGACTTGTAGTATCAAAACAAACGCTTAGCTGTACTTTTTCGTTGTCATACGATACTTTATTTAGTCTAGAACAACATATGTTATTGTAAAAAAATATTACAAAAACACGTTATTACCGTAAATGCTTCTGACATTGAATAATTAATAAGTACTGCGTATTTAATACCTGCTAGGTTGATTTACATTACTCTGTAATTACCATTTTTAAAAAGTTTAACAAAATTATCATTAAATCTGCAACTTTATAAGACTGACCTAATGAGCTATATTCTTATTAGATAACAAACTTATTCGGTAAAACGATTATTTTATTATACATTTCAATGATGTAATAGAATATGTAGGATAGTGTGCAATACACAATTGCAATTTGCTCTTGTTAGCATGTCTAATACACGCTGGCATACCGCCAAGCACTTAAGTTATTTGGGTTCATAGGAACTCCTCTTTTATTTATCTGGAATTATATTTATGGAGAAGACTACTTACCTTTAATCTTTAACAGTGGATATATTATTTTTGAAGCATTTCAAAGGCATGGTTATGTAGTATATAGCTTTCCGGTTCAATAATTTGTCAATATGTTCTGGTCACTGACTGTGTCTAAAATAATATATGATATAATAATTTCATAGTTACTTACTGCATTTATTTAAAAACTTCATGCAACACAATTTATTTTTTATTTATATCTAACAGAAAGTAGAATAAAATTAAATTACTGGTGAGACTACTGTGGTGCAGTAGGATGGCTTCTATGTGTAATGAAATGGTTGTGAGTTCAATCTCCACTCTGGCAAGACATTGCTGTGTAGAATTACTCCACACTACATGCAATGTTTTTAAATTGGACTGAAGGTGTAAAATGGAATTTCATTAGATTCTCTGTCTATTCCTGATGTAGAATAAAGCATAACACTGTTAAAACAAAACTTTGTATAGCAATACTTTATTTTAGAAAACATATAAAAAATCTAATGTAGCGGGTATCAGAAACTTGGACTGCTTCTAAGAGGCTCCAATATCCCGGGATATATTCAATTTTTAAAGTGATTTTCTTATGTGTGAAGTAATACTTGAAAAATATAAAAAAATATTTTATTTGTCAAAACTATTTAAATGCAATTTGTTTTGTGTTTTAATCTAGTGATGTGCTAATGATTTATATATGTCTCAATAATATCAGCACTTTTGTAATCATTTGTGCTATTTACTGTACTTTAATGTTATCATTAACAATTCATTATAAAAGATTAGCAATATGATAGCCAATATACACAATGGCTTTATACTATTATCGATAATAATGATAGCAAATTTTATTCCTAATATGGATGAAAACCAAACTGATGAACGGACGGAAGTTTTACTTTAATAATGTAACTCAAACGGCTATTGTGGTGCAGAGGGATAACATCTGACTATCAATGGGAAAATTTACGATTGTTGATTTGATCCCCATAAGAAGAAATGAATAACATTTAATTTCCTCATTCACATGAGATCTTCTCCACTCAAAAAGCAACCCATACTTTAAACACTATTTTATAAAAATAAGTTTTTATTGAGCAAAAGGCCCATATATGTTTGTAGGTGTAACATATTTAAATATCATTCAAATCAGACACCTTGAATTGTAGTGCCTGTCTCATATATCTAATATGCATTAAGTTGGGAATAGCATGATGTGTCACCAAGAATTCTTTGTTTTTGTTAAAAGAAAAACTATGTTTAATGGTAATATATGTATGCAAATTATATTTAGTGTTATTTATGTTTTAGTAACTAAATAAATATATTAAAGTGGTGGTTGGTTTGATATCTATAATTATATAGTATAGTGATCAAACCATTGTACTGTGTACAGCAAGATACCAACTATGCCACAATAGCAGTTTATTTTTTTAAGATATTGTATAAAAAATAACTGATTTTTAATATCATTTTATTAGAGCCAGCGTTCTCGAGCATGTTGTGTACCGCATGGGTCTCCTGGCGGTAATCCGGTCTCGTTGTAAAAATGGTAAGAATTTTTATTTTTAAAGCAAGAGGAAAGTGACGAATTACCCTTAGCTTATACGATATTTTGTAACTTCAATTTATGTATTTAAGAATATTATTATTATTAGTAAAACCAAGCTAGGGCATATCGATCATTTGTTACGACGTCGTCGAGTTGTCTATATCATAAATTTATTTTCATTGCAAAAGTTAATATACATAACTTTTATTAACAAAAGTTAAATAATATTTTTTCTCAATTTACGCTCCAATTTCATAATATTTAAGTGCTAGATTTTAATTAATCTAACAAAACAGAGTGTAAAAAATATTTGAAACAATTATTGTACTAAATCCAAAGAGAATAGTAATACATACTTCAACATGCAGTGTGCTAGTCCTACATACCCTAGTTTGGATTAAAACTTAGTACATATATGAAAAAGTACATTAAGCCATTTCCCGGAATAGAAAATGCAAAATATTTCATGAATCGTTACGTCAATGGCCCATTAAGGCGGGTCCGAACCTGCGACCTTGCAGATATGACACGCCCTATGGGACTAATGGTTATATAAACTATAAAAGCTAGTGCTTTAGATGGTTATTATATGTATAATATAGGGATATATGATTTAATGTCATCGTGGCGCAGTGGGTGAGCTTCTGATTGTAACTCGACTCGGATGTTGTGTGTTCGATTATATTTAATTTATTTTTATTTTTCCGCTCTGGTAAGCGCACCGTATTTGGGTGCCACCGCTATATGGTAGCCATGTGTTATTTTGAAAATTTATCAGAAAGGGCGAATCTAAGTGTCTTAACACTAGGTTACATCTCTACTTTTTTCTCTAATCTACTTATTTATTTGTTAGAAATAACGTTAAAATTTAGAGTATTTCAAATAATAATAATATAGGATTTTTTATCAGATATTTAAAATTATATTATAGGAGTTATTATCCGATGTTATAAATTAAAATTAATGTAAGGTTACATATTTTCCTATAATTGGCTCGCAAGGTAGGCTAACCTTGAAGACCTTGTCATCTGGTGACCTTTCATCTAAATTAATTAACCCACATCTACTTCTGTGATTATGCATGTTTAACAGGTTTTGAGTTATGATGTTTTTTAGCTTCACGCTTCACCCTGTATATAGCTAGGTAGACAGAGAGAATCTAGCGTTAAGACACTCCTTTTTATCCAAATTCAAGACTCTATATGTTAATCTAGACCAGAGCGGAGGAATGAAAATAATTAATTTTCTTGAGTGGAAATCGAATATAAAACGATCATGCCAACAGTCACACGCTGGCCTACAGTACCACGACGGCCTAACAATGATGAATTTAATTTTTAAATATAACTATATTTTTACTACCCATAGGTCGCACAATAGGAATAATGATAACCGCATCCCACAACCTGGAGCCAGACAACGGCGTCAAGCTGATCGACCCAGACGGTGAAATGCTCGAGGGGAGCTGGGAGGAGATTGCAACGAGGCTGGCTAACGTCAGGTCAGTATTTCTAGGCGTTATATATAGAATTTTATATAGGTCACTGAATGTCCTGGCGTAGCGTGTCGACGCATCGTAGTTGGGACGTCTATATGTTTTTTATTTCACGCTTTATCCCGCATATGGCAGGAAAGGCAGAAAAAACTTTAGTGTTACAACAGTTTGTTTTTCGGTTTATATCTGGATTAGAGACGTTTTGTCTCGCCGGTAGTGAATGAGCAAATATTTTTTTACTTTCTTAGAGCACATCCTGCTTTTCGAAGCATCCTAATGTCATATGTAACTCATATAAATACCTTGGCTTTATGTAATTGGCGTAATATAATTCAAAATTCACGCGAATCTTTTGCAATCCTTACGTTACGGACGGTTACTCGTCTTAATTTAAATATTGTTACGAGAACATGCTTACTGCGGCTATATAACTATTGTATTGTTATTGTACTTATTTTTAAATGAAAATGTTATATTTTTCTTTTAACTTGGATATCTGTATTCATTAGCGTATCTAGAGATATTTTTGGGGTTGGGAGTCGATCGGCCCTTTAAACAGATATTATGTTTTTTTTTTATTTTTCGAGGAATATTTTTCTAAGTAAAATTCCTGGGATGGGCACGAACCACCCGGCCCCCACTCTTCCTACGCCCATTTCCTAATTCCTAATAATCTTCCTACAGATATACCAACAACATTATTAAGTTGTAATAAGCGAAAAATCCCGTTTTAGTGTTGTACAGCTAAAGTTCAGCTCTTGAGAATTAACAAATACCCAATAAAAATGGACATTTTAAAATGGAGTGACCTGTCACTAATATTCTTTTTAATATATCTCATTAAATCAACACAAATATTAATATAAATATTTATTTTATATGTCATTGTGACGTAAACTAATAACAAGAAACACGATTGACTCGACACCATAGAAATGCGTCCACCATGAAAACATATCAAAGAAACTCAAAACTCATTTGATATATAGAAAAAAATCTTATTATCAAAATACAATCTAATCAAGGAATCTAGACCAATGTAACAAGATAAATGGTAAAATTATATGGTGCTCAAAATCGACTAAAATATAATTCCATATACGCATTATTAATATTTTGTATATATATATATATATATATATATATATATATATATATATATATATATATATATATATATATATATATATATATATATTGCTTTAAGTTTAGTTATAAATGAGGCCGGTCGTGGCGCAGCGGCACGAGGTGTGGCTGCAAAACCGACTGGTTCTGGGTTCGATCCCCACTCGAGGAGATGAAATATTTACTTAAATTTATATTTCCATTTCTTCGCTCTGGTGTCGAGGTTAAGCGTGGCGTTGAGTTCTGCCACTCAACACGCAATGCCTCCAGAATTCGGCAGAAAGTGGGAACCGGAGTGTCTTAACACTAGGTTCCCTCTGACTATCCTGCTGTGTGCGGGATACAGCGTGAAGCTGAATTGAATTGAAAATTGTTATACAAACGCGCAATGTCTTAAAAATTTTGCTGGAAGCGGGGAACGAAATGCCTCTATCTATGATATATGAAAGAAAAAACATAATTTTACTCTATGGCTGTTTGTAATGGATGCGAAGGCGAGTTTATTTACTTATTTATATTCTTACTGTGGAATTTCTATACATTTCAAAATACATATATAAATCATGAGTAAAGCTCGTGTGGGCTTGACATGACTGATATGAGGTGTAATCGAGAGATAGTTACGTAGTGGTTGCTAGATTTAATGAAATTGTTAAACTGAAAATGATTACTATGATAACAGTAATTAGAGATTTGAAATGTCAAATTACTTATTAGTATAATATATTACTATATTTTTTTTATTACTGAACGATATTATGTATAATTTATAAGATTTAAAATATCTTTAATCAACTGAGAGTATCTTCTATTTTTTTATTCTTATATACATACATGTATAAAAACTCTTTTGAGTTCTGAATAACAAATAACCCAAAATTGTTAGCACTCAAATTGTTATTATAAAAAAATAAGTTATTTTATAGGAGGCAAAAATTTTGCTTTTAGATGTTTATTTACATCGATTCGATTCGATCGATATACGATTATTTATAATGCCTGTTTATAGAAGTGGCATGTAACAAAATATACAATATTTAAAATTGTATTGAACAAAAAATTTACTTTAAAGAGATAGATATAGTTCTTTCGGATTAAAAATAGTTAATTTCAAATATTAAATGAATTCTCTTTGATCTTGCGATTTAGCTGTAGTCCCTTTAATGTGCGGTAACGTGTACCTCCACAGTCTAAGTTAAAAAAAATAGAGTTATACATCATAATCGCCATCGAAATATATACTTACTATAAATTATTTTATGATAGTTCTAGATTCTAGAGTATTATATACAGTCTAGAGACTATGTAATATAAAAACTCTAGACTGTATACTGTGTATAAATAAATGCAAAAACTATGTTACGACGGTAGCAACAAATAAAATAGTTCTCGTTTACTCGATATATCGAAATCTGGTTTTAATATCGATATGAAAACTTTTACACCCGATACGATATGTAAAGTAGTTACATCTAAAACACGTTACAGGTGAACAAAGTTTTTTTTTTTTTTTTTTATTACTATAAAAAAATATTTATTCTCTATCTCTTGATATTATTTATATAAAACATACTTGAAATAACAAGACGCATCTAAGCCTAAACGTAGAGCGTCTCTCAAAAAGTGATTTTTACCAGAGGGTAAATGAAAATAATTGCTCAATTTTTAAAAGCAAGAATATTTACGCTTTCAAGTTGGACATCATGATAGCGCGATTCAGCTTCAATCAGCACCATCTATGTTTCATTTTGATAGACTCTGGAACTTTGCAAGTTTGAACTTTATGAACCGATTTGAAAATTATTGAAAAATAATAACAGATAAGGAATATTATAGGTTTTTTTTTAAATTAATTTATGCTTAGCACCATCTACGTCGTGTTCAGGCCTAGTTGTAAGTTGTAATTTGTCCGCAATTCCGTATTTGCCATTGCCGTTGTGGGTTCGATCCCACTCGAGAAAATGAAATATTTATATACTAAGTGTCTAAACACTAGGTTCCCTCTGCCTAAACTGCTGTGTCCAGGGTGCAGCTGAAGCTGATTAAATTTAATTTGATTTAATATGGTTTACAATACAATTCGAGTCCTAGATTTATTCTAATAAAGAACTTTAACTTAAAATTTCAACCAAAATTTTACGCTTCGCATGGAAATGTTGTATTTTGACATGAAGGTTCCTTGGTATGTATAAGAGAACACGAACGAAGGGTGTTTTTAAAAATATTAAATAAGATGTTTTAAAAAATGTTAAATAAAATTGTTAAAACGAGAAAGAAGCAAATTTCATTTTTTTATAAGCCACATATAAAAAGAGCTAAAATTCATGTTTAATATCTAGATTTAATTAAGGCACTTGATACTTCGACCTCTTTTCTTTACCGCAAGGGGATATTAAGTAATATATTCGTAATATAATTAGGTAATTTGAATACACATAATATGAAGATATGTAATACGGTAGTGAATCAACACGTAACTATATATCCTTATTATGATATTCACAAAAAAAAATATTTTATACAATTATAAAATATATTCATTACAGTTTATGTTTTTATTAAAGCAAATTTATATTGCGTTGCGTCCGAAGTGTAAAAAAGACGATATAGGCGTCATACACATGTGAGTTATTTTCGTTTTTTATTTTGTTATAGGAAAAATATACGTAGGTGCAATAGCTTGGGTAGTTTTATTATGCATTCAACCTTCATGCCCTTGATTTTAGCAACGACAGTGTTTGTATAATCGATACTGCACATAGTTTGCCTACTAAGAACGCGACTGGTTGTGGGTTCGAACCCCACTCGAGAAAATTAAATATTTGTTTAAATTTATATTTTCTTTTGTTGTTGTTGAATGATTGTTGATTTGTACTTTGTTCCGTCCCGAGAATCTAACGCCAGAGGATCTGTTTTCTATTTTACACTCATTTTAACGCCGCTTCGTTTAGAGTGGCGAAATTCAACGCTGCGCTTTTACCAGACCAGGGAAAGCAAACAAAAAATAAGAAATATATACATATCCAATACTATCCATGGCACAGCTTCGTTTATGTCCCAAATGTCCGTTCGTGTGTTTGTACGGTGATAGAATAATACAGTCAACGTGGCTAAACATTGGCATTTTAAAATGTCAACTTTCCAAGCGTTGACACGAAAAGGAATCTACCCAGGGGAAAAATGGGAATCGAACCCAAATCCGACATTTATAATAAGGAACATTTAAATTGCTATACAAAAATTATATAATATCAAAGCCGCTATAATTAAATTTATTAAATAAACTAATTTCCTCTGTTTTTATTGCGTGTAACGTGATTTGTAATTTTGATAAGTGACATTTCGAATAAGCAGTTTATAGTAGTTCGTGGTCACGGATAGGAATCACGAAAACAAAAAAATAAGAAGTAGTTAGCAATTACTTAATAGGGTTTGATTTTTGTTTCTCTCTTAATTCTATTCTATGAGGCCAGTCGTGGCGCAGCGGCTCGAGGTGTGACTGTAAAACCGACTGGTTGTGGGTTCGATCCCCGTTCGAGGAGATAAAATATTTACTTAAATTTATATTTCCATTTCTTCGCTCTGGTGTCGAGGTTAAGCGCGGCGTTGAGTTCTGCCACTCAACACGCAATGCCAGAATTCCAGAATTCGGCTGAAAGTAGGGAACGGAGTGTCTTAACACTAGGTTCCCTCTGCCTACCCTTCTGTGTGCGGGATACAGCGTGAAGCTGATTTATTTATTTTTTCTTAATTCTATGCTTAATATGATAAATGTGAAGAGGTTTTTTGATTGAACGCGCTAATTTCAGGAACTATTGAATCGAATTGAAAAAAAAATTGTAGTAAATTTATTTATTGAGGAAGCCTCACGTTATTCCTTCAATTTCGATTAAACTTAGGTAGTTGTTTCCATTTCCACAAGTAAAAGTTTGTATTTAATAAAGTACTTTATGTCACATACTTTTATTTTCAGAATAACCTATTGGGAGTGTCTTAACACTAGGTTCCCTCCCCCTACTTTGCTGTGTGCGGATACAGCGTGAAGCTGATTTATATTCAATTGTTTTCCTAACAATAAAGTTTTTGTGATTTAGGTCAAATTTTTTACACTTTTATTTTATAAAAAATGATTTATTTTTCCTGTCAAGTCCAAAGCTTTAGACTTAGTTATTTTCATTTGCGCCAAGGCTGGCGCGAAGTATTCGTTAGGTTGAGCTTGTTAAAGGTCGTTTACCTACTCGTGGTATTCGATGTGGTTTTGTGCATTTTGATATTTAAATGAGACCAGTTGTGGCGCAGTGGCACAAAGTGTGACAGTAAACGCAACGCGACTGGTTGTGGGTTCAATCCCCACTCGAGAAAATTAAATATTTGTTTAAATTTATATTTTCATTATCTTGGCTTTGGTGTCGAGTCTAGTCTAGTCTAGCCTTAACACTAGGTTCCCTCTGTCTACCCTGCCGTGTGTGCGGGATACAAGGTGACGCCGATTTTTTTTATATTTAATATTAATAATGTAGACGGCATTTTGGTTTTATGTCATTCTTTATAATCACTTTATTGAATGTTATAGTTGAAATCAGTTTAAGTCTTTGCTCTTCTTGGTTTTGTTTACGATAAATAATCATTTTAATACTTAAATCATAATAAAAATAAAAGTAAATTATAAATAGCATCAGAAATAAATGTGTAAATATTTCTTCTGTATAATACTACTTGTGACCTAAATGTCTTTATTAGGTTAATCGTCAAGGTTGGGTATTACGAACATAAGATATAACATAAGTCGTCGGGCTTGGGCTTAGACACTCACCTTCTTTTCCACTCACTTTTCTTTCTTATCCTTACTTTATTAAGTATTATACTTAATATTAAACTAAGGTTTTGTAATCTTTGAAAATGAAACGACTCTTGCATGAAAGTCTTATATTTAGGGAATTAAACGAAATAATATGAAAGCTCCGTAATATTATATTTATTCAAAAACCGGCTAAGGGCGAGTCGGACTCGCTAACTGAGGCTTCCGTACTAATTTCATGACTTAGGTCGACAGGAAGAAACTCATAAAACTTTACAAACTTAAGTTTGCATATGCACTCATTTCGTGTGTGAATTTCATACAAAATGCAGCAGTGAGTTTATTATTAATATTAATTTTAGCTTGATACTTCCACGAGATTTCTATATAAATGGTTTTGATAAACGGATAGACGGACAACAAAGGGATTATATAAGAGTTCCGTTTTTACCTTTTGAGGTACGGAACCGTAAAAATGAGCAATAACATATATTGATTATTACTTAGCTCTTACTAATTAACAGTTTTAGTAGCACATTTATTCATGTTAAAAATATCTTAAACAAATAATGTATTTCTTACCGTTTGTCTAAAAAGAGAATAAGAAAATATGTACTAAACGCAAACTACAAAAGCTATATGTAGACTGACGCTGTCGCATCTGGTTACGTACAATCTTGTCTATCCGTTTACCATTATCCAATTGACATAGATTTACGATGGGAAACAGTTTTACATTTCAATACACGAACTATGCAAATGTCTCAGGTCGCACACAAAAGCTAAAAAGATAGCCTTCGCTAAATTCAAAAGTTTTATTAGCATTGAAAGAAAATTTATAATTTGTGACCTAAATTGTGATTATGGTGTGCTATGTTTGGGACTGACTTTGAATTTTAATAATTCAATCCATATTTTTAAAATATGTTTTTTTGTTATTATTTTTATATTTATATTTTCATTTCTTCGCTCTAGTGTCGAGGCAAAGAGCGACGGAATGTGGGGAACGGAGTGTCTTAACACTTAGTTCCCTCTGCCTACCCTGCTGAGTGCGGGATACAGTGTGAAGCTGATTTTCTTATTTTTTAATTATGCGTGTTATGAAGAGAAGAGAGGGGTAGAAAAAACCCACAAATATAATAAAACCGCATTTTGTTAACTGGTAAACGAAAATGTTTTGATTAAACCCACCTCAAATGGAAATCTTATCCGCGACCACTATGTTTTGAAATCAGATTCGTACACCCCGACTGTGCCATGTTCACAGATTTTTGTTGAAAATATTTCTATACAAATATAATTATTATCTTTTCATATGTTATCATAATAGATTTTCTCGGAATTTAAATACATATTCTCAGAATTGTTTAATGAGTATATTGTGCATCACTTACTCAATAAATGTAAAAAAATACCGAAAGTAGGTATTTTTGAACTACTCCTACTAAAAAATTAATTAAAATCAATTATCCTATATTCTTCTGTAATATTTAAACATTCCGTTCATTCAATAAAACAAATAATTATTTGAATTTCTTTATCCAGAATTAATTGAGCCCACATTACTATATTTTTTTTTGTATTGCAGTGACAATGACTTAGAATCAACAACGGAGCAAGTAATAAAGGAAGTCAACGCAGATATGGCGCTCAAAGCCAGTGTTTTCATTGGCATGGACACAAGGTAACATTAATAATGCACATTGCCCATATACAGTACGATCGCCGAGTCGTGGCCGCCCAAAATTTATATATAGAGCCCCGTAGATAGCTGCGTAGATTTAATTTTAGGACTGTTCTTACTTATGATTATTTTCTTCCAAAGTGAATTATACGCAAAAATTCAGAAAACCTTACTCCAGGACTGCCACGACTCGCCGACCGTACTTTACATTTAGAAAATATTTTATACAGTTCTAATGTCCATACATTTTATAATTATGCTAGTATGGAATATAGCAAACTAGCGTGCGCTTAATTGTCAACATTTAGTACCTACAATATAAAATCAGGATTTTTTATTTGTGACCTTAAACTTATTCAAGGGCACAGAATTTTATATACTTTCTATTACTTTATAAACACAAGCAAGTCTAGTCTATATTATGGGTAATCTATAGGTTGGAACTTAATTTGAGGTAGATGTTCATCATATCAAATTCATACTTACCTATTTATTAATTTATAAATGGCTCTTTAATGAAGGTTCAAGTATTTTTTATACACATTTTATTATTTTCTAACATCACAATGTATCCCGCACACGGCAGGGCAGACAGAGGAAACCTAGTGTTAGGACACTCCATCCGCCGCTTCCGCCGAATTGTCGAGACATTACATTCTTGTTACAAATGAGATGGCACGCATAATGTCAATTAATTTATTTCCTCTGGTGAGAATCGAGCCTACAACCGTCGCGTATACAGTCACACGCTGTTCCACTGCACAACGACGGTCGCCTTTTTAAATTATAAAAAAAAGTTGTTATTAAATTTTCCTTACTATTAGATATACAAGCCCCCGCCTCGCAGCGGCAGCCGTCCACGGGGTGATGGCCTTGAAGGGCACCGCCAAGGAGTTTGGTATTGTCACCACTCCCATATTACATTACTGTGTTAAATGTCGCAACGATAACACTTATGGAGTACCCACTGAGGAAGGTAATTTATATTTTCAATGTTTCTTGAAATTTTTACTATTCTCAACTTTTATCATAATTTACTGTTTTATTGTTTAGTTAGACTTGAAAAAGTAGGAAAGTTTAAATATTGTTTACCGTTTAGTTTTAGAATAATACTATGAAATTAAAAAAAAAATTAAATCAGCTTCACGCTGTATCCGGCACACAGCGTGGTAGGCAGAGGGAACCTAGTGTTAAGACACTCCGTTCCCCACTTGAGGCATTGCGTGTTGAGTGGCAGAACTCAAAGCCGCGCTTAGTCTCGACACCATAGCGAAGAAATGGAAATATAAATTTAAGTAAATATTTCTTCTCCTCGAGTGGGGATCGAACCCACAACCAGTCGGTTTTACAGTCACACTTCGTACTGCTGCACCACGACTGGTCTCAAAATACTTTGAGATATTATAAAAAGCTAATTTAAAGTGTTCTTATAGCGGAATTCAAATGTTAATATCGTACCATAAACAAGAAACAGAAAAAACACTATAGATTTGTGGTAAATCATCAATCACCGCTGAATCTTAGAATAGTTTTATAGCACTTTTCTGAAGTAATAGTTTTTGAGTTAGATAATTTTCATTTTGAAAGATGTATTTTTAGATGTAGATAATTTTGCCTACTCATTGTTTAGACAACTAATACTTTTAGATTTTCAGTTTTTCTTATTAAAATTTAATTTTATATAAAAAATACACTATATTTACAAATACATATGTTTATTTTAGGTTACTACGATAAAATCGTCGGTGCTTTCAAGAATATTCGTCAAAAATTACCAGTACATGGTAAATACAATACAACGTTATACGTGGACGGCGCGAATGGCGTTGGCGGGAAAAAATTGAATATTATCAAAAAAACATTAGATGGGGAACTCGATTTAGTTCTATACAACTTGGGTGGTAATGGTGGAAAGTTGAATTTGAATGTAAGTTCCTTATTTATATTTATTAGTAAATATTTTCTTATATTTATTAGTAAATTATTTATATTATTAAATATATTAATTTTAGTGTGGAGCGGATTTCGTGAAGGTCTCGCAAAAACCACCAGTGGGTGTGGAACAAGTGCCTTTCCAAAGAGTGGCGTCGCTAGATGGCGACGGCGATCGTATCGTGTATTATTATTTGGATGATAAGTGAGTTCTATAAATAATAATAAATAAATAATGAATAATCAAAAATCAACTTTACACTTTTTCCTCGTAGCAGGATAGGCAGCGGGAACACTGTTAAAATTTCCGTTTTCTACTTTCCGCCCCTATTTTTTTGGAGTGTCGGAACTAAACGCTGATCTTTATCTTGTTACAAGCGAGGAATAAAAATAATGCATTACCTCAAGTAGAAATCGAACCCACAGCCGTAGCGCTTCCTATCAGACGCTGCGTCACGATAGCTTATACGATATATAATAATAATAATAATTTATTACAGCAAAAAAATGAACCTATTAGACGGTGATCGTATAGCAACTCTATTAGCTAGTTACATAACGCGAGAGTTACGCGCAACCGGCGCTGAGTTACGCGTCGGTCTAGTGCAGACCGCGTACGCCAATGGAGCATCTACTAAATATATAACCGACCATTTGGTAAGTATGTTTGTTTCATTGTTGTTATTAAACAAAAAGTTTTATTAAATTTAAAAAAGTTTTAGTATTCAAAAGTATAAATTTGTTGCTTAAAATAATATATTTTAGTTTCAAGTTGTAAATTACAATTTTGTAAATATCAACATGATTTTTATTTATTTAATATATTCTCTATCAGTTCACATAATTTGGAGATATTGTGTTGAACAGCGAAACTCAATGCCGCACTATGTCTAACCAAATAAAGTAAAAAACTTTATTATAAATATAAAGATATTGAGATCTAAGCTCAATTTGACCCTTATCTATATAATAATTGTTATTTTTTCCAGAAAATCCCCGTAAGCTGCGTCAAAACAGGCGTCAAACATTTACATCACGCAGCTTTAGCTTACGACATCGGTATTTACTTTGAAGCCAACGGACACGGTACTGTGGTGTATAGTAAAGAAGCCAAGAATACTATTAGGAAAATTGCTCAAGAGGGGTAAGTGTTAAGACACTCCGTTCTCAACTTTCGGCCAAATTTTCGAAACATTAAATAAATGTCTTTTTATCAGAGCAAGCAAATGAAATTGTTAAAAAAGAGGGAATGGGAATAGAGCTCAAAACCGTCGTCTTTATGCTATACTACTGCGCTACGTCGGCCTATTTTGATTTTTATTAAAATATAGGTAGAAATATAACTTTTATATGATAATGTTAAAATATTAATTTCATATCATATAATATATATGTCAATAGTGGTTTTTTTTAATAATTTTAGGCAATTTTGATATCATGGTTAAATTATTATTGTGTTCTAGAAAACTTAATATTTTTGTAGATACTTGTGATAATGATAATTATCTTATGAATAATTTTTTTCTAAAAATAAAATACGTACCGCAATTTATTAAAAAATAGTATATTGCAATTAAGTAACACAACTGTAATTAAGTAAATTAAGTAATACAACCACTGTAAAGTATATTATACACAACTTTAAAGAATATGTTATTCTTAAGCTTTTATTTTCATATATATTATATTCGTAATTAAAATAATTTGATTTTGATGCAAGATAGTTACCAATGTATATTAAAATTTAAAAAATTGAACATTTTATTTTGAAAATAGCAATTATTGAGATTGTTCCCGGCAATTTTCATAAGAACTGCCTTGCGGTCGAACGTTTGTCGTCGATTTAAGATGACACAGACCTATTTGATATCATAATTAATATTTGGATCTGAATTTCTTTTAAATGTTATATATAATACTATTGGTTAGGGGAAAATGTTAGTTTGACAGTATGATATTTTATCTTATTAATATATGTATTTATTATTTCAGCGAGGCAGAACAACGTAAATCCGCAGAACTGTTACTAAATTTCATAGACATGACAAACGAAACGGTCGGAGACGCCATTTCTGATTTATTCCTAGTGGAGACGGTGTTGTGTGCACGCGGCGATGACGTCACACAGTGGATGGCATCGTACAATGATCTCCCTTGTCGACAACTTAAAGTAACCGTGCAGGTAAATTTTTTTTTATGTTTATTTAATATATATTTTTTAAGTTTTATAAATTAAAAACCTTGCATGCGGGATACATGCGTAAAGCAAAAAAAAAAAAATTATTATGCTGTGATAATATTATATTGAAATCGTTGTATTGTTGTGTTAATTGTATAGTAAAAAGAAAGTTTAAATAGCATTAGAATATTCTCTTTAATCATGCTAAATATGTAATGGATCAATCTTTAAAATGTTAAATGTGAGTGAGGCATATCCAGTATAACCCCAAAATAGCCTCCAAAAGTTACGGAAATTCTATAGGAAATATTTCACACTGCGATATATATACCTAGTTTACCGTTTTATAGTAGTTCACAAACGATAATAAAAACTACAAAAAACACCAAATTCTTTATATTCTATATCAGTCATAGACATTTGACAATCACTTCTCTCAGATTGTGGTAAATTAACCACAAAATTTGTTTTTCGTTACATATTTTTATCTATTATGATATTTTTATTCAAATTTTGTATATTTAAATTAGGACGTTAAGAATGTTATCAGGAAAGTGACGAAGTATCAGTACTATTTTTTGGTTCAATATATATAGCAAATACTGGCAGTGATAGCAGAATTTGGGCCTATAGATATATAAATATCATTTGTGTGACTAAAACCCATTCTAATATTTTAGCTTCGCGTTGTATTCCGCATATAACAGGGTAAAGGAATACATATCTAGGACTAATGTTAAAACAATAACCAATTGTATCATAATTAAAACTAACTAAATCTATGGCCCAATTATTTAATGCTAGAATAAAGTATGAATTTAAATAATATATATTTCCCACTGCTGCTTCGTTCAACTAATATTTTTACTTGTGATCATTTAATTGCGCTCTGTCGCCTGTCATTAGAAATATAATATTTTTTTCACGTGTGGCCCGAGCGCGGAAGCGTAAGTAAAAAAAAAACTTTTCTTAAAATTTTCTTAAATAAATAGAGATGACAGTTGCTAAAAGTAGGAAACAAAAGTTTTCTTTATTCAAATTCAATTCAATAAAACAATGAGTGAAAAATGATGCTCCGGTACAAATAAATAAGTGTTACAGTGAAGTCTTGATCAACGATTCCCAGGTTTTGTGGGAACGTTACACGCTATACAATTGGAGTAAATAAATAAAAAATAAACACTTTTCCCATTCCAGGACCGCAACGCAATATCAACAGCTGACGCAGAACGTCAATGCACGGCCCCAGAAGGTCTTCAAACGAGGATCGACGAGCTGGTCTCCAAGTATGTCAATGGCAGATCATTCGTCAGAGCCTCGGGTACTGAAGACGTTATCAGAGTGTATGCTGAAGGAGACACTCAGGAGGTGGGATATTTTTAAAAAATCATCTTTTTTTAGTTTTATTTTTTATATTGAGTTGTTACTTTTTATTGTAGGGTAGGTAGAGAGAACTTAGTGCCGAAACAATCCATTACCTGCTCCTCATAGTTAAGAAATGTAGTAGCTTATATGAATTATTGATGTCTTGTCTTCATATTTTATAAAAATACTAGTTGTACTTCATTCATATAGAAGCACTATCAATAAATTTCAAATGTTTTACTATTTATAATATCCTAATAATTTTGAACCATGCTACCATGTAGCTTGAACATAAGGGTATCTTCAATAAATACCGAGATAATAAACTTTTTCGTTGAGGGTTGTTACCCCTAAACGGGAGAGGAAGATTAATAAGTCAATAATAATATTGCTTTTCTCTTTTTAATGTTTTTCTTTTTCTTATTACAGGCGGCAGATACATTAGCAGCTGAAGTTGCACAAGCAGTGTTCGACCTAGCAGGTGGAGTCGGCGATAGACCCGAGTTGCCAGCATAAATAATTAAATTAATAAAAGATCTGAATTAAAATATCCATTAATTATTATTAATTGATTGGCAGTGTACTTTCAAAAAAAGTTATTTGTTTTCATATATTTTTCTATTTGAAGACAAAATAGATTGTCAATGCACAGAATAAATTACAATAAATAACTTACACAGTTTTTGTTTGTTTGTCAAGCATCAATCATTTTATGTTCAAATACATGTGCTTGTAATCTAATTAAATACAAAATTATTTGACTTTCTAGTTTATAGAATTTATTCTTTTCTGTAATTATTTTTTAAAAAATGTGAAAATATTTAATTTTTAAAAATTAAATAAGCTACATTTACTAATACTTATTTTTTTTAACATACCAGAAACAAATATATATTTTTATTGATTAAAATGATGGTAAGTGTAGCTTTATTTCCACCGTCCTTATCGAACCTAGTAAATTCTAGAGAGCACTACAATGAATGAGAACACAAAAAGAATTATATATTATCATAATTTATCGATCGTTAGTTTTAATAGTTTAAAAAACAAAGGTAAAATTTAATAAAAAAAAATGTTTTCAAATAGTGATAATGGATAAAAATACGTTGTAAAGATAAAATAATGGCCGATAATGGTATATAATACATGGTAGCTCTAAGATTAACGAATTTGTAAACACGTATAACATTTGTTTAGAAGATACCAATAAAATATGATTTAACTGAAAAAAACACATAAAATGTAGCTAATTACCTATACAGGATGAAAGTGTCAGCACCACTTTAAATGAAACCACAGTTTTATCTACTGTATAAAAGCCTAATAAAATTAAAAAAATCCCAAAAATGAAAGTGTTTGTTTTCTCAAACAAAATAAATAATAAAATTATTGTTGTAATATAAAACGCCATTTGTCAAGAACGACGCACGCACACATAAAGCTATCAAAAAGAAACCGTCGCATACGCCTCACGTTACGTTACGTTATCATTATCTATGTGTAACTGCGTCACACGAAATACAGGTATGGATAAACATCGTGAAATTAAAAAAAAACATTTCTTTAAGTATGGGATTAAAATATTTTACCCTATATGCTGTTCCCGTAAAAGGAGCGCTGACACTTCCACCCTCTATAATTGCGTAAAAAATATTTAATTTTTCTAATTGAATTGAAATACATTAAAACTGAGTAGCTTCATTTTAAATGTAATTTTATATTTCTTAACTTCTAGTAAAATATCATTTGATTTTTTATTTCTAATATTATTATAAATATTATTATTACTTATTTACTTTTTTTATTACAATATTAGAAGGAATAAAATTCTAAACTATAACAATGCTTGTAAATTGTAAAGTCAATTATTACCAACTTTTGGTATACAAATTAATTATCTTTTAATTATTAATACTAACTAATTTTATGGTATAATTATATATATATATTATTTTTTTTTTGAACATGTTGTGTTGTTTGAAATTATTAAATTAGAGACTAGCGTTTAGATATTATAAACAGTACAACGCTAAACTAGTCACTAAATTCTGCAAAAAGAAACTTCTTATGTCTAATTTAAAAAAAAACAAGTTTCATTGAGTAAATATGAAAATATGTTCAAAATAGTACCTTCACAGTGTAAAGTTATAGCTCTCTGTAAATGATTAATCATTTTAAGTCAATTTACTTCAGTAGTTTAATATTTAAAACCACCAGTACAATTTCCGCAAATATTTAATAATGGCTGTCTTTTTATAGTTGCAAAATTACACAAATTAATTAAAAATAAGGTTATTTAGTTGTTGTTTAGTTTATAAAAGAAATCAAATTTAAAAAATCAGCTTCACTCTGTATCCCGCACACAGCAGGGTGGGTAGAGGAAACCTAGTGTTAAGACACTGTTGCCCGCTTTGCGCCGAATTCTGAAGGCATTGCATGTTGCGTGGCAGGATCGCTTTGCCTAGACACCAAATGAAAATATAAATTTAAATAAATATTTCATTTCCTCGAATGGGGATGAAACCCACAACTAATCCCGTTTACAGGTACGAGTACACTTTGTGTCCCTGCACCACGACTGGCCTCAAGGATTCAATTGATTTCTTAATTTGTATTGTACTGACTGGCTTATGTAATAATAAATAGATTAAACTAAAATAATTGACATATTATGGATTTTAATAATAATTGATTATTTAATGGATGATTGAAATTAAACTATCAAAACAATATTTTCTAAGGTTATTGGGAACATTTAATTTGAATATCAATGATTAAAATTGTAAAACATATTTGGATTTAATTTTAGTTGCTTATTACTATGTTTATTAATCAGTTAAAATTTTTGTGAAAGTTAATTATTAAGTTTCAATTACTTATTTTATTTGATTTACACTGCCACATTTTAAAATTATTTTTTTATCATATTTTAGTATTATTCAATTATTTGCTTTTAATCTTCCACTGTATAATTAATAAAATAATTATTAATTTTAAGTTTAATTTTTGTATATCATATGTTATATAGGCAGCTTATATAATAAAAAAAACGAAATAAAAATAAGCAAATCTAATAATTAGAACAATGGCTACCAAAGGAAAAGAATGTTACAATATTTTAAAATATTTTAGAATTTTTTAAAGGCAGATTTGAATGTAATTGTATTTTTTTACTTTAGATTTAATTTCAAGTTGTATTATTACAATGGTTATGTCCTATAATTCCAAAATGCATTTTTATTGGTTAATATTAGTCATTTTGTTATATAGAATAAATCCTGTCAATGTATGAATGTATGGAAACATGCTCGAAGCATTTACTCATTTTTTATCTTCACGCTGTTTCCCGCATGTAGCGCGTAAGCAGAGAGGACCTAGTGTCAAGACACTCCGTTCTTTAAGCTCTGCCCAATTTCCGAGAGTTGCGTGTTGAGTGGTGGAACTTAATTGCACGCTTTGTCTTGTTATATATTTTTAGTAATATTTTCTGTTCCGGTAGTGGTGATCGAACCCACAACTGTCACGTCTATAATCAAACGCTGCGCCATAACGGCCTCTACTGTCAAGATTAGAACTAAGTATACTGATATAAATAATTAATCTTTTCACGTTTTCGTGCGAATCTTATCAAGAAAGATAAAACTGTTTTTAAAATAATAGATTTGTTTGTCTCTAATCTTTTGCACATATTTCAATGTTTTATATGTTAAAATTACATTACAAAAAATGCATCAATATTTATTTTTTTATAATTCTCTCTGTATTATGTATAGGTGCTAAAAAGCCTTGTTGTGAAAATAAAGCTATCAATATATTTTTTAAATTATATTTAATATTTACTTGTATTGTCAAATATTAGTTAAATGTAGCTGTGTTCAAAATAATTATTTTCTGCTATTATGTTAATAAATCAAATTAATATAACTAAATTAGTTTTTTATTTATTTTTTTAATGTTACCTTTAATTACTTGAAATTTGACTTTCTTGAAATTGACTACAGTACTTACCTAATTTTTTATATGTAAATTTTTAACATAAACAGTACAATTATTCATTAATAGAATGTCTCAAAATTTCAATTATATTATAATAAGCAAAATTATTTGCGTAGTGCTATACTATCGCAATAACGTATATGGCCTTCGATTCTGTTTTTACCTTCACTAACTTTAGCATTTTACGCTTCAAATATGGTTACATCACTATATTCCACTTTGCGTTCATTAGAAAATGATTACTTATTGTAGAGGCAAAATAAATATTTTGTCTAATACTTATTTGTCTATTGGGACTTAAACCGCAACATTTTATCACATCGTCAAACAAACTAAATGGTGTCTTTGTCTAAGCATCAGATTGCTAATATTAAATTTTTATTTTTAGGACTTAACAAATGAGAGTTAAATCAAATAAGATTCTGTATCTTCATAAGTCACTCATAAAATATTTTAGGCACGCACTATAGAAACAGATAAAAACTTTATTAAATAACATCAACCTTTTCAAAAATATATATTTAGTAGAAAACAAGTAAAATTTGAACATAGTGGAACGCTGTCTTTTGGAAATCATCCAAACTTTCAAAACAACCCTCCGGGAGGTTCTCATAGTTTATATGTGGGTCACATATTGCGTTTTAAGGGCAAAGTATCATACATACTTGAAGTATTTATACTAAAATCATAAACCATACTGTGTACTCGAAAAGTTAACTTACAAATCCACTTATCTCTACTAACAAGTGCTGAGAAATATAACATACAGGTAATAAAAGCCATCATTGGTAACAAATTTAAAGATTTTATTAACAAATTCAATAGGTACTACGCTTTTATACAAACTTAATACTATCAAAATATATGTTATTGTAGCAAAATACAAACATGCGTAATTACAAATTACAAAGATGACTGTAAAATTTTATAATAATTAATTATAGAGATCAGGCATTTTGTAGCTTACCTAATAATATTGATAAAAGTGATTAGAAGTTGAATTGTTAGAATTTAGAAGTGAATTGGAATGTTGTCAATATAATAATAGAAGATATTTAAATTTTAAAAGTGAAGAATCATGGACAAAACACACTAAGTTAAAAATTTTCAAAAAGGTTAGAAGTTTACCAGAAAATTTATTAATGTATT
Source organism: Heliconius erato x Heliconius himera (assembly GCA_013421005.1). Classification (NCBI taxonomy): domain Eukaryota; kingdom Metazoa; phylum Arthropoda; class Insecta; order Lepidoptera; family Nymphalidae; genus Heliconius; species Heliconius erato x Heliconius himera. The sequence continues at coordinate 47,511 of JAATLQ010037439.1, forward strand.
TAAAAACACATAGTAAGAATTATAAACTATCCATTACACTTTTTTATAAAAAAAATAAATAAATTTGAAATGTTATTTGAAAACTTAAACTAAACTGTGATGGTTCATTGTCAATATTTAGAATTTGATCGGAAGACAAACTTTGTTTTCTTCTTCACAAAAATATCACTTGACCAGTTGTCATATTATGTTGTTTGTTTTTATTTGAGTCACAATATATCCTACATATGGCAGGATAGGCAGAAGGAACTTAATGTAAAGACACTTCGTTCCCATGCATCGAGACATCGCAGAAATGGAAATAGAACCCACAAATGTTGCATTTACACTATGTCAATGTCATATATAATCTAAATTAATTAAAATCAAATATTGCTGCTAGTTAAATATTGTAAATACACTATTGGAAGATATGAATAGCACTATTGGTTTCCAATAAAACAGCCCATTATAACTTACAAACAAACTATTTACATTATAATGTTCATATGCAATGAACATCAAATTACAATACTTCATTGTTACTATGGTTTATATAAGGCTATGGTATAATTTGTTATCAATTATTTTGATATTACACCTAGAAAATATGTATATTTGGTTGTCTATTTTATTTTGAATAAATATTTCTATTGATACTATAATAAAAAGAGTGTATATAAGGCAACTATTTTCATTGTGTCAAAGCTATTACTATATTCAATATTGCTTTTAAATGGAAGTTCCTTGCTATATGACTAATTCAAATTGGATTGTCTTGACATTTTTAATAATAATAATATTAATGGTTTACACAAAATTATTATTTTTTATACTATAGTAACCAATCAATCAAAATTTACTTAAGTCGTAATTGATTAAAAATTTAAACAACAGCAGTGAACATAAAATTTGCCATGTAAATAACTTATTGGCAATAACATTTAAAAGGCACAAATTCATTTGCACTAGATGTTTCATTATTTTCCAAGAGATCATCAAAATAGCTTTTTTTTTGTTAGTTTTAATTACATAATTACAAACCTATTATGCAAACTTTGATTTTTTTGCCAGGGATGTTACGGATGTACCACTTTGGATGCTTATATAATTTAAGAAGAATGTTAAATGAGTTTTATTTTCAGTTATGACTAACAAATATTATTTTACTTTATTTATTTCTTTCAGATAAATTTAGTTATAATTTTTTCAATTTTTAAGAAAATTATTTTTTATATCAGTTTGTTTGTTGTTTATCTTTTCCTTAAACAGAAGTTAGCCAAAACTTTTATTTGGGTTTCAGTTATGGTTAAAAATGTGTTGGATGTTTTGTTACGGTAACAGAACTCCATAACATCCCTGCTCCTCATTATAAACAAATTCAAAGTATGCCGACCTTTACACAATCCTAACTTAAGCATTTGTAGCTTCTTCAAACTTGTGGTAACTACTACAATACTTTGTCTTTTGTTAAAATTCCTTATGGTTACTTCTTGTTATACAAGTACTGGACCTAAATATGGTGCTTGATCACAATAAAAACATTCTGGCACATTGGTTTCTTGTAACTCAACAACATTAGCACTGATTTCATTAGCTACATAATAATAACTACACCTTCTTGGACCTATTTCTTTTATAAGTGTATCATAAGGTGGCGATAAGATATCAAAAAATGCTGCTGGCATTTCTAAAGCTTCTATTTCATGATAATTAGATAATACTGGTGTTAACATACAGGTTTCAGAATTAGCTCTGCAAATAGTATCCTTTTCTATTTTAGCGAAAAATCTTCTACGTTTATGAATACCGTGAGCAAGTCGCGCCGCTTCATGTTTCGCGCGAACAGTAAAATCTAAAGTACTTACTATTTCGTTTAAAGGGTACTCGGAGAAGCTTCTGATACGGACCGCCCCTGAAATTACTTTTAACAGTCCATACATATGTGGATGATCGTGTAAAGGCATAACAAACCCAGGTTTTAAGACGAATACGCTCATATTAACTATATGGTTTTGAAATACTTCTATATACGTGCAAGGCGCTTTGTTGGGTCGTCTCCACGTCGCTGGGTTACTCAGGTTTTGGTCAAAGCCTAAGTCGTCAGCTCTTAATCTATCCATTTTCTTTTTTAATTCATACAAGTTGGCCGTGAAGTTGTTTTTGAATCTTTCGTCGAAAGTATGTAGTGCTTGCCGGTACGTCGATATGATTGGTGGAATGTTAACAATTTCCATGTTAGATTTGGCTACATCACGGTTATCCATATGAATTTTACTTGTACTAATCCACGATATGTTATTCTTTGATAAAACTATTGGAATCAATCGGCACGATAACAAAGCGAAACTGTCGACAAACGTCATTTTTCTTTTCTAAGATCTTGTTACTTTCATTTGAATCTGTCATATGTTCGGATACTTGTATTTACTCGTTTTATTTGTCTTTTTTCCTATAAAAAAATATTTTAACCTATATATTTTTTATATAAGATAACTTATATATACGTATATATATGTATTTTTTATTATGTACCTTTTTAATATATTTCAATAGATACAAACTAAATATTCTTGCATAAAACATATTTTTTGTAACTCACCAATAGATGGCTTTGGCGTAATTTTGTACGTTTTTTAAGCAGAATTAAAATATATACGTATTTTACAAGACAATGATTAATACATTGTAGTTTATATCTTATTTTTCATATAACATGATTTTTCTTGTACCGTTTACAAAGGATTTTATTGATCCAAACAAGATCCTATGATCAGAACCTAGGCAAACTCTTAATTAAACTTACTCTTGATTAAACTCAAAATACCCTTGAAGTGTATCCTTTCCAAAGAATCCTTAAAATCGGTTGGCGTGACATTGAGTTATCTGAAAATTTGTCGCGCACATACATATTGCAAATTTAAGACTTATTTGATTTTCTTATTATTGTATAATTTAAAATGAGACCACACGGGAAGCACCAAATTTCGAATAAAAAGGAATCATCAAAATCGGTTCACCCAGTCAAAAGTTCTTAAGTAACAAACAAAAAAAAACTACAATCGAATTGATAACCTCCTCTTTATATTACGGAAGTCGATAAAAAATGATTTTGAAATCAATCAATCATATATTTAATATCTCAAAAATTCGAGACTCAGATTGATTTCGTTTTATGACAAGCGCAAATTATACAATGATTATATAAAATATCTGCTAACTAATGAGTTACCACAGTAAAACAAACTCACGTTACGGTTAAGTTCGTTTCGAATGATAGAATACTAAATAAAACAATTGTTTCGGTTGAGAATTGTTTAAAATTTAAAACAATTAAACTCCCACAGAACCCAATAAAATCAATATAAAGGCGTTAAGTAGGTAGTTACAATAAATATATTTGGAGGTCAGTTTTAATGTGTGGTCTTCAAAAATAGTAGCCCACGGGTGGTGAGTAGTAAACCACTTAAATAAATAAGTTGCTCAACGTAACGGTTAAATTCCATTTTATTGTTGTACAGTTACACTGTTTTATCGTAATGTTATAAACTTAAACGATTAACTGTTCTAAACATAGATAAATTTATCAACAGGTACCTCCCTGGCAACGAATAAGACAGCAAACTATTTTACATGGAAATCGATTTATATTGTTTCACTATAATCGATTTTAATTTATCTATTGCTTAATTTTCTTGTACCTGCCTACATTAGTGTTTTGTGACTTGTTGGCGCTGTTTTTAATTAATTAAATTTTAAGGTTCCGTACTCAACACGCAGTGTGCCGAAATTCCACCGAAAAGTGGGGAATCGAGTTACTTAAAACTGCTTTTTTAATATAAATTACAATACAATATTTGCAATTTATATTTAAATAGTTTTATTATGTAGTAATAAATTAGTTACAATAAAACTGATTTTACGCATCAGTATAATTTCATGTATAATTTCATAGTGAATATTTTATTACCATTGCATATTTTCAAATATTTCACCAAAAAATCTATCGATCAGATAAATAATTTGCGTTTGTCTTATCTTTCATCAATCTAAGCTGATAAAAGTGGTGAAAAATCTACTTCGGACAGAAGACCGAGAGAAGATTACAATTAATGGGTTTGGGTTTTACCTTTATACAAACATAGGTAGTTACAGCGATTATTTAAAATATATACGTAAGTCAGTCGTGGAGCAGGGGCACTGGTTGTGGGTTCGATCTGCACTCGAAGAGATGAAATATTTACTTAAATTTATATTTCCATTTCTTTGCTCTGGTGTCGAGGACAAGCACGACGTTTAGTTCTTCCACTCAACACGCAATGCCTCCAGAATTCGGCAGAAAGTGGGGAATGAAGTGTCTTAACGGAGGATGCAGCGTGAAGCTGACATACGTACCTAAGTAGGGATATCTATCGATTTAAAACTACTTTAAAAGTTCTTTTAGATAGTAATCCCAGATGCAATGCCTAACCAAATGCTTTTATAGGTACCTACTAGCATATATACAGTTCATTATTTACTTCTCTTCTACGAAGTGCGCTAAGGGTGCACCGTGAAGCTACTGTGTTCTGGCGTTCGTCTGTTTGTTTGTCAGGTGCGTGGGTGGGCTTCGCGGAACCACTGGAAACGCTGTGCTGCAGGTGTAAAGGATATATTAAATGGCCTATGAATATGTATACTTAAGTTACTTATAAAAAAAATGGAAAATATGTGTAGGTAAGTATAGTTTACACACCGGCAGTGTAATTTCTGAAATTAGAAGAATTTATAACTACAGTTAATTGTAAGAGTAGATATTGTATTTTTTGGCAAAACGATCTCTTTTTTTTCATAAAATTTCCTTCTACCTACAGTGTTGTGTGCGGGATACAGCGTGAAGCTGATTTTTTAAAGTAAAATCTTTAAGAATTATCTATTCATTATAGGACATTAGGATATAATATTGCCAATGAATGTACCTATTACTTTACATATTCTTGCTTTATTATCAGCTTACAGCATATTATGGAAATTCGAACCGTAATAGAGGTAAAAAAACGTTAAATAAAAAAAACTGAAATTTACATATGAGTTGGTATCTATTTATAGAACTATTAGCAATAAGTGAGCTGATATTGATTGTTCTATTATTGTAAAACAATTAATATTCACTCGTCCACATCAACTCTAGAGTCTCAGCGAAATGTTTATAATTCCGTGGGCTCCACACGTCACTTTTAAAAGCTATCATCAAACCATTTTCATCGGAGTTTATTTAAAATAATTTATTTTTGTTCGACACGACATGTGCAATTACATGTATTAGCTCAGGTTACGCGATGGCCGGCTTTATGCAACGAGAAACATATTATGGATATATTAATATATGTAGAGGTGAGTCGTGGCGCAGGGGCACAAAGTGTGGCTGTAAAATCGACTGGTTGTGAATTCGATCTCAATTCGAGGAAATAAAATATTTGTTTGCATTTATATTTTCATTTCTTTGCTCTGGTGTCGTGACAAACCGCGGCGTTGAGTGGCGACTCAACACGCAAAGCCTCCAGAACTCGGCAGAAAGTGGAACGGAGTGTCTTTACACTAGGTTACCTCTGCCTATGACGAGACAGAAGGGACTTTGAATCTAGTGTTAAGACATACCATTCCCCATTTTCCGCCCAATTTTTGAGACATTGCGCGTCGTTTGGCGAAACTAAACGCCGTAATCTTGTTCCCAGAGCTAGAAAATAAAAATAATTTATTCCCCCCAATTAGCAACGAACAAACAGCAGTCTTATTTACAGTCAGGCATTGTGCGTCTTAGTATTATATTTCTTTTAATTATTTAATATTTAAATGTACCTATAATAGCATTACAAACTTTTACCTAACTTGTTACATAAAACTATTTTGTTAAGAATAGCGTTTAGAAAACGAGAGTCCTATTAATATTCAACGTTAGTAAACTTAATCTAAAATTTTTCAAGATGTTCTACTTTTCTGTATGTTGGCTTACCAGCTGAAATTATAAAGTAAGTAGATATATAAAATTTCATAAGAAGGAGGTCAGACGTTAGAAATAAATTTTCACAATATACGGAAGTAAGGGAAGAAGAAAATATTCTCTTTAAATCGGTAGGGCAAAAATTTCGTTTCTTCGGTTTGAGGCCAGTCGCGGCGCAAAGCAAAAGCGTGTGACTTTAAACGCGACGGGTTGTAGATTCGATTCCCATTCGAGGAAATGAAATCATCATCAGTTTCACGCTGTATCCCGCACACAGCAGGGTAGGCAGGGGGAACCTAGTGTTAAGACACTCCGTTCCCCACTTTCTGCCGAATTCTGAAGGCATTGCGTGTTGAGTGGTAGAAGTTAACGCCGCGCTTAACATGGACACCAGAGCGAAGAGATGGAAATATAAATTTAAGTAAACATGTCATCTCCTCGAGTGGGGATCGAACCAACAACCAGTCGGTTTTACAGTTACACTTCTTGCCGCTACGCCACGACTGGCCTGGAAATTACATATTTTATTAACTTAACTTAACTTAGCTTCACGCTTTATCCTTTGCGGGGTAGTCAGAGAGAACGGAGCGCCAAACGCTACGGTCTCTACATACCTCTTTCGCCTCGTCCACTGTCATCAACCTCTTCATACACGACCTTCGGGGGGTCCTCATGCTTTTTACGTGACCTTCCTCCAGTATCTTTGATACTGTGTTTTCGAAGGTCAACCGAGGTCTTCCCCTACCTCTCTTACCGCTCACTTTTCCATCATAAATCTTTTTTGCCATTCTTTCATCACTCATTCGTTCGACGTGCCCAAACCAGCTGAGCACGTTCTTCTTCATTCTCACCGTGACATCCTCGCTAGTACCTGCCATTCTGTGTACCTCTTCAT
>JAATLQ010037440.1:0-54367 GCA_013421005.1 Heliconius erato x Heliconius himera
TCCAGGTCGATATGACATGGGTACCTTCAAAAAGCGCGTCTATCTCCACCTTAAAGGCCGGCAACGCACCTGTAGCTCCTCTGGTGTTGAACGGGGCCGTGGGCGGCGGTAATCACTTACCATCAGGTGACCCGAACGCTCGTTTGCCTTGTCCTTTTCCATAAAAAAAAATATATATATATTAATAAGAAAAATTACTGTTATGTAAAAAATTACATTCCGCATTTTTTTTATTCCGCATACTGAATGACATTATACTGTTATTCATGTCTCTAAACCAATGTAGTACACATTGTTGTTTTAAAAATATTGCGACATAAATACAAATAAAATCTATATATTCCTTTCGGCACAGCCACATTTTGTCTTAATTATCTGTTCATTCATAATGTACATTCACGTAAGAATATTAAATAGATATATCAAAATGAAATGACAGTTCAATTGACAGCTCTCAAATATTTTGACAGTAAATAACCTGCGATTCGATGGTTTCGAATTTTTAAAACAATTCGATATTTGGTAACAATGGCTGAAAAATATGGAATATCTGAAGGCCACTTTAAACTCATCCAAGCGCAGGCTGCAAGGCGCGCTGATTTGAGACGTGAATTTTTGAAACAAAGAACAAATCCTTGGAAAAACGCTTCCGAAGCTGGTTATGTTGTAAGTTTCATTACGTAATTATTATTTTTTTCTGTTCATTATTTGTTTATAAATATTTAATGCTTTCTTTTAGTTCGATGAAGCCCATCAAAGATATATTTCTATGAAAGTGACTCAATTCGATCACTTCAAACCAAATCGAAGGACCTCTATATTCGGTGTATGCACCGTTGTTATTCCAATGCTCATATATGGATATATTATCAAAACTGACCGAGATAACCGGGAGGCTAAGATCAGAAACGGAGAATTGCTTTATAAGGACAGGCTTTTCAAACTGTGTTAAATCAAGTCAAGTACATGGGAATTATGTTTAGAAATATAGCTTGTTGTAATCTTTAATACACTTAATTTTATTTATTTCTTAAATGTTTTTTTCCTCAACTGTCCATTTAAAAATAATACTGTCTGTAACAAATTTGATCTTGAACATAACTATTCAAAAAAATAACAACACATATGTCACTGAGTTTTGTTCTAATTTTTCTTCATTGATACAAATTTTAATATATCTCATTATTAAAGAAAGTTAATAAGAGTTAAAAGAATAAGAATTAATATAAAGAATTCACCAACATGGATGATTGTAGATTTTCTGATATTGATTGTGATGTGATTAAGAAACAGATAGAAAGGAGGGAAAAGTATAGAAAAGAATTTTTAAAATTAAGAACAGATCCTTGCAAGCATTCTCAAGAAGCAGGATATGTAGTAAGTTTTATTTTATATAAAAATAATATAATTATTACATTTACTACAGGATATTTCTTTTCTTAAAATTAAATGACATTCTCCACTTCTAATAAAAATAACTAATTAATATAAAAATATAATAAAATATTATAAAACGTAATTACTAAGATAAGTTCAGTTCAGTTTTTAATTTATGGCACTTTGAGCGTGCCAGTTGAGCACCAATCACTCCACCAAAGTCACATTGTATGGAGAACATGCAAAGAAGATTGTACAGTAAAAAAAAGATTATACTACACAATAGGAGAATCAGCTTCACGCTGTATCCCGCAGCAGGGTAGGCAGAGGGAACCTACCCCTCCGTTCCCCACTTTCCGCCGAGTTCTGGAGGCATCGGATGTTGAGTTGCGGAACTCAACGCCGCACTTTGCGTCGACACAATAGGAGAATGCATTTTAAAAATAGTCCAGTCATTACTAAGAAAAGCTTTTTAACATTTTTAAAGTGTTAATCCACAAAATACTTAAGTATAAATAAGTATTAAACTGAAGATGTTTATGTTTTTCCGATTTACGCACTATTATCGTTTCTTGATCTGTAAATTTAAAGAAATCTCGTTCTCCTTCCAAGTTGTCATTATGTTATAAAAGTAATGATTTTTAATGGTTGTGGTATTGAGGTTAAACGTCTATTGGAAACTGTAATCTCCCTTTCATCGGATAGACGAATATACAAATACGTAGGGTTGGCTACCAATAATTGCACTTCTTTGGTCAACGGTTCATATTTTAATGCTCTGAAGTTCTTTTTTCAACAAAACTCTTCCTGAATTTATTAATCAACTCGGTAAGGGGTCTCCAATTCAAAAGTGTCAGCTATTATTAAATATACGATCATGTGACGTCATGTTCGTGTCAGTATATAGTAGAGACCTTATGGAATGCAGTGCAACCGGAAGTACTTATTCCCAATTCTCTATACTGAGTATTTTAGAACACAGCGCTAGTTTTATAGACTTCTATAAGATATCATTAAAGTGCTCTATTTGACCGTTTCCTTCTGGATTACATGGGGTAGTTTTGCTACACGCAATGCCTAATGGAATTAGATACTGTTTCAGATCCTGTGACATAAATGATACGATCTGAGTGTACGTACGTACAAAGGAGTTTCAAAAATTGAAAATAGCTCTTGTAAATACTTTATTACAGTTGTAAAAGACATATCTTTGCATAGAAATGCAAAAGGAAATCTTGAAAATTCATCAATAACAGTAAGAAGATGTTTATTTTGCGTATTCGACGGCAAAGGACCTTTAAATTCAATATTGAGCCTTTCGAAAGGGCTATAACTAATATAAAGTCTTACAAAACGCGGCTTAATTTTAGCACAAGTTGGACAGTTATATATCAGGGATTTTGTCGTTTTTAGAATGTGGTAGATTCTTTGCCTGTATCCAATGCCATATTCTGTTTATGTGCATGTGTAGTTGCAGAGACACGAGATAGGGCATCACCTGTCATAATATCTTTACCAAGACGATGGGACTGGTTAAACATGAAACTGACAGAACAATTACATAATAACCCGACAATAGCGCATGCTTCTTTTTCTATCGTAGAATGACATTTTTCAGAATCTAATAGCGACCGAGAAAAGAAAGCGAGTGGTCTTCCATTCTGATAAAGTCGCTGCTAGGGCGTGATCAGAAGCGTCGCTTTCTACCGTAAATGTTTAGGAATGATCTATTGCTTGTAGGCTGGCCTTAAGTATATCACTTTTAATAGATTCAAAACATTTATTAGCTTCTTCGCTTATAGGAATGATTGTGTTAGTGAGTAAATGAATCTTTTCTGAAAAGTTTTTAATCCATTTTTAATAATGTGCAAGTAAACCGAGAGTTCTCTTTAAGGACGATGTATCTTTGGGTAATGGTAAATCATGTAACGGTCTTATACGGTTCAGATTCGAACCGTCGAACCTCATCATTTTTTTTCTGTTATATTAGCCTTCAACATTTTTTTTTTCTTTTACGTTAGACCATATTTATTATCAGCTTTCATGAATTCTTTAAGATTTGAATAATGTTCATTTTTATTAATGCCACAGATTGTAACGTCATCGAGGTAATCGTAGTTGCTCAATTTTTATGATGAAAAGATGAAATGAGCATCATCATTTGTTACTCCGAAAGGTCGATTTGGGTAAATATTTCATATCCAGTAACTTTAGGTGTAAGCATCTAAATAAGTATATTTATTAATTGTTAAAGAGTCCAGTCGTGGCGCAGCGGCACGAGGTGTGACTGTAAAACCGACTGGTTGTGGGTTCGATCCCCACTCGAGGGGATGAAATATTTACTTAAATTTATATTTCCATTTCTTCGCTCTGGTGTCGAGGTGAAGCGCGGCGTTGAGTTCTGCCACTCAACACGCAATGCCTCCAGAATTCGGCAGAAAGTGGGGAACGGAGTGTCTTAACACTAGGTTCCGTCTGCCTATCCTGCTGTGTGCGGGATACAGTGTGAAGCTGAAGCTGTTAAAGAGTAATTAATCACTAAGCGCTTACGATAGGTAGTGTTACAAGAACTTGAGGTCGCAACGATGAAAGACTTGGTTCAAGGTTCAATTACACAAGTTTCTACATGATTGTTGGTTTTTTGTTCTATAAATTTAGTATCCTCCTCGCTATATTGTCTCGAGTTAATGGCTATTGTTTGATATCAGCAGACAAGTTCGTAAACAAGGAAACCCAAGGCACCGTGGCTGCCATTATATTGCAAATTTTTAAAGGTTGCTGTTGTCCTGCTAAGCTAAATTCTAATGAAGAAAGTTCTTTTAATAAATCATGGCCAATAATAGCAGCGCACAAGTTATTAGAAATGAGGAGTTTTATGTTGTAATACGTATAATTTTTTTATGTTACCACATAGCGCTCCTCCAACGTGTGAAGTATAATTAAGTGAATCGTTTGTTTACATGGTTCTAAATTCTTATTTATAAACTTATCGAATTTCCAGTGTTAATCAAGGCATCCGCTTTAACACCATTTTTACCATTGCAGAAATTGTTAAGAAACCATTGCAGAAAAAAAAACTTGACGGTGAGGCAGCAGAAATAGCACTTAACTGATTGTGGAAGCTCTGATTTAGATATGATTGCATTAGATGTTTTTTATCGCTTCGTCAGCGTAATGTCCTTTCTTTAGACACAACTGGCTCATTCACAGCAGGACATTTTACTCTACAGTGTACGTTGCCATTGAGTTTGCCATTCAACACGCAATGCCTCCAGAATTCGGCAGAAAGTGGGGAACGGAGTGTCTTAAGACTAGGTTCTCTGTGTCTGCGGTGTGTGGGATACAGCGGGAAGCTGATTAAAATATTTTATTTTTATTTTTGTGTACCTTACCTCCGCAGAAGAAGCAAAAATGATTTCGTTTTGTTTCGTTAGCAAAAAGATAGACTTCGAATACGACAGGCCCTACGGCCTGTCGTATTCGAAGTATACTTTTTGTTTGTAGGTATATAAGCTCTTGTTTGCTTTCGTCATTCTTAAAAAAATTGATGTATTAAAATACAAAACAGGTGATAGTTGGTTTTATTTAACTAAAAACATTTGCTAGACATTTTAAATCATGAGAATTTGACAATTGACCAACATTGACAGAATATTTCTTTTTTTTTTTTTAAATAGAAATAATCGAACAAAACTATAAATTAGCGAAAATCCCTTCACAAGTCCTATATTCTGAAGAGAAAGTGACAAAAGGTCATGTAATCAATAAATTATAATATTCAAAGCATATTTTCTAATCATTTAAATGACTATCATTGTTCTTTGTTAGCATCTGTTGTCTTAGGAAAGAAAAATACTTATTTAGAAAACGTATAAAAATTTGAACGCAGCGGGATTCGAACCCGCGCCTCCTGGAAACCGACCAGGCGCTCTGACCACTAAGCCATGCGTTCTCGCCAAGCTGCGTCGAAATTTTTATACGCTTGTTACAACTTATTTATGTTGTTAGTATCTCTGTAGGGAGATTTTTACAAATTTCCGCTACTTAAAGATAATTACTAAGAATTATCGTTTGGCAAGAGAGAATACTATTTTTTAAATATTTTTAAACATTTTTAAAGTGTTATTCCACACTTAGGAAAAAAAAAAACTTATTTAGAAAACATATAATCTCTACTACTTTGCTATGTGTGGGATACAGTGTAAAAAAAATATGTTTTTCTTTTCTAGCTTGATCCTGCACATCAAAGATTTATATCACTCAAGGCCTATCAATATGAATATTTTAAAGCAACCCCAAGGAGTGCCTTGAGAGGGTTCCTTATGATTTTACCAATGTTTGTTTATGGCTATTTAATTAAAACACAAAGAAATAAATTCGATGAAGATTGCAGATGTGGACGGATTAGATATAAAGATAGAATTCATAGACTTGTTTAAATATAATATGTTTTCATTTATTTTTCTTTTTTTAAATATTTAGATTTTTTGATAATCAGTGGTGCTTATAAAATAAAATTGTGAGACATTATTACTTCATAACATGTACTGTTCATTGAGAATTTGGTGGAAGTGGGCAACACATGTAACATAACACTAGGTTCCCAGGTTGCCTCTGCCTTCCCTGCTATATATGAGATGCAGTGTTATGCTAAAAAAACGGAGTAATAACAAGCAAAAAAATTGCCATTTTTGCATTTAAATTACTTTTGAAAGGACAATCCATTAAGTGTATTTTTTTCCAATATAATTTCATAAACTATAAAGATAGCCTAATTTAAAATTATTCATTGATTTATCGATCATCTAAACACTTGTCTCGGGTTATAACGAAATCTTCAAACTTGACCATATAGGTGGTGCCTTTATGCCAATGTGCTGTTACCTTGGCTGGCTGAAAACAGAAAATTATAAAATTAAACATGATGCTTTTTAAAGTTTTACATATCCCTTAATGTGTGACCCATTTGGTGAAATGGAACATAGCATGTTAAACTAAACAAACACTTGAGCTTCGTAATATTAGTGCAGATAGCAGGGTGGCACCGAAAACCTATTACATTTTTTATTTCTATATAAATTTGGAGATGTTGAGTAGTGACCAGAACAAGGAATGTTTAGCTATTCTTATAGTTGTCAGAAAGAAAATAGCATCAAAACACTATATTATCCCCTTTGTTTGAATAGTAGCCCAGTTGAGTGATCAGAACTCACTTTATCATGAGAGATGGGAAATGAAATTAATCCCTCCCTAAGTGGGTAGCCTACATAGATATGTTCAGATAAGATGTTTTTGGTATATTTTTAAGCTCCAGACTGTGTCCTGCATATGGCAGCATAGGTAGAATTTCTTCTACAAAGTGTTACGACACCCGAACCTCCATCTCGAGCATAATATCTGAATTAGTGCATGTTGAGTGGTGAACCTCTAGAATACTACTAGTATCAGAGGGAGGAAATGAAAATAATAATACATAGAACCTACAATTGTCACATATCCAGACACATGCTGTGTTAGTATGTGACCAAATTTATTAAGAAATATAGTGAAAGTGTACTTACAAATCCTCCATTAGTCAAAACAGCTTCTATTATTCCAGCATTGAATGAAGCACAGTTGAGAGAGCCTTTGTCTTTTGGTACACTTATGAATTTATTGACCTGAAAAAGATTGAATTAAGCGATGATGATAAAAGATTGAATTAAGTGATTTTAAAAATTTTCATTCATTTGTTGTTTTGTTTGTCTGTTTGTATAGCAATTGTTCAGAGCTGAGCTACTAGATGGATTTAAATATATTTCTTAAAATATTTAAGCACTAATAAAATCTTTGTTGTTTTGTTGTATTGGTCTTTAGTTTTCAAATAATTATTATCTTTGCTTGATTTAATAGATTTATGTGTTTTATTGTTTTTTTGGCCAGTCATAGCGCAGTGGCACGAGGTGTGACTGCAAAATCGACTGGTTGTGGGTTCGATCCCCACTCGAGGAGATGAAATATTTACTTAAATTTATATTTCCATTTCTTCGCTCTGGTGTCGAGGTTAAGCGCGGCGTTGAGTTCTGCCCCTCAATACGCAATGTCTCCAGAATTTGGCAGAAAGTGGGGAACGGAGTGTCTTAACACTAAGTTCCCTCTGCGTATCCTGCTGTGTGCGGGATACAGCGTGAAGCTGATTTTTTTTTTAAATCTTTGTTGTTTTGTTGTGTTGGTCTTAAGTTTTCAAATAATTATTATCTTTACTTGATTTAATAGATTTATGTGTTTTATTATAACAAATGCCTAATGTGACTTACCAAAGCATCTTTTTCTATTATATAATAAGTCCTCTCATCATCATTTGCATGTTCTAATTTGTCTGCCTCTTTACCAAATAATACCTAAAATAAGATTTGAAAAAAAAATATCATAAAATATTCTGTACAGGATAAAAAGAAGGTAATGAGAGAACAATCATATAGTAATTTTTTTAAACCAGTAACTCCAGGTAATTTCTGTCTAGCCTACTATATTATGTATGTGTATGATAATGTGAGGCTAAAACAAAAACAAATTACCTTCCAAAGAGTAGATTTGACAAATAGTAACATGTTAAGTAGTTTGATTTCTCTTTTGCTGTTTCTTTCCCTTACAAAATATAAATCAAGTAGTCTTGTTCCAACATCATGGCCCATTTCAGATAATCTATAAAAAATACAAAATAATTAGTGACTCTCATTAATGTATGCTTGTAGTGCTTGGTTGCATGCAGGGTGTTTCCTCACTTTGACTAAACAAGCCAAGGAAATATAAAATAAGAGAAATTACTAATATATCGATTGCTGTTTGGAACTTCTCTTATCCCAACTAGCCCTACAATGCTGTCAACTTTATTAATTAACGTAGCTACTTACTTTGTTTGCAGCTCATAAATAGAATGTGATCTATTTTGGCAATATTGAACAATCTCTGAAAACAACAGGGCGTAGAGAGCCAAAGAAACTTCCCCCTTTCCTTTGCTTAAGGGTTTATCCAGTATAGAGGATTTGGATCGACTAGATGACATGATTACTTAAAACAATTAAATAAAAAATGCAATTAACAGTTAAACATTGATTAAATTATATTTTTAAATATAATTATGGCCACTAAAATCTGTATACAGAAAATAAGTGCAAAACAGTATAAACAGATGACATTTTGTCAAAATTGTAATGTCAATAACTGCGATTTCAGGCCACAGAGTATTAATAAATGTAAAAAAAAAAACTATTAATACAGATATTTTTTATTTT
The DNA here is from genome assembly GCA_013421005.1 of Heliconius erato x Heliconius himera. Classification (NCBI taxonomy): domain Eukaryota; kingdom Metazoa; phylum Arthropoda; class Insecta; order Lepidoptera; family Nymphalidae; genus Heliconius; species Heliconius erato x Heliconius himera. The sequence continues at coordinate 8,652 of JAATLQ010037440.1, forward strand.
TTATCATAATCAAATAATATAAACAAAATTAATAGCTCGTAAATTGTTGGTTATTATACATGTTATTTTAAAACTCACAACTGACCAATTTTTTTATCTTCCATATATTTATTTTTCGTCAACTTCTAATTTGAAATATAAACAATTTATAATTGATTTATTAGATATACTAGTAAAAGTAAAATACTCTTTATTATACACCGAAAATCGATCTCGAATCGACAGATTTGTTTACATTTACAACAACAATAGAACAATTATTGCTAAGTGTACAAAACCTGTACCTGTGTCTTCCTTTATATTATATTGGGAGAGGTGAACTGAGTATGTATAAGAATACAAAAATATATATCATATCATACCAAATTTACAAATTCCTAAAGGCGTTTTTTGTATATAATTTGATAATGAAAATATTTTATAACGTCACGTGTGAATGTCCACAAAAAAAATTAAATAATTAATCTCGAAAGTCCGTTGCACCAATTTTCTATAAGTGCGTATTTTTTCTTAATTTTAGTTTTCTTCTTACCCCCTTATATCATTTTCAAGTGCAACAAGGCACACAAATATGAGTATTTTACTAAGAAACGGTGATAATAATTTAACTCATATCATAAAAGTATGAAATTTTTCATCAATAAAATCTTATGACGTTATCACGTAAAATTATCGATCAAAGACCGTCTTTACGGAGAATCAGTTATTTATTTGTAGTACTTATTAAATAATTTATTTGTAAAACAGAAAGAGAACCCTTTTTATGTTGAAAACTGTAGATACTGACACTCTGAGCATAGTATATATAAACGATTTTTTTTTTAATTTATTTTTTGATTTACTTTCTTTTGCATGGAATAATATAATATAATGAAATAGAACATACTGATTATACACACATACCTAAGTATAAATTATTATTTGTGTGCATGATTTGTATTTTTTGTGTATGATGTGTATAATCTCTAAATATTCGAGATATTTTTTATTATTGAAAAGGTTTAACAAATAAAACAACACAATAGTAATTAACAAAACCTTTACTCTCGTATATAAAAAGCGTATAATAACAGCGCTATGACAAGATATTTGCATATAATAAAACTGTGACGTATAAATATTTGTGTTTACAATAATTATAATACAATTATCAATTAATGTAAATATATGTATGGCTTAATTATAACCAGCTGTTTAATATTTATGTGCTTTTTTACATTCTTTATAACATTTGTTAAAATATTGAAGAAATATACAAGTAAAAACTATACTAATAATATTTTTTAACATTTTTAAAATGTTATTCCACACTTAGGAAAGGAAAATAATTACTTACTTTGGAAACCGTCCAAAGAGGCGCGGGTTATAATCCCGCTACATTCAATTTTTTATACGTTTTCTCAATAAGTATTTGTTATACTAATAATAATTCTTTTCCATATTAAGTTATACATATTTTATTCATACATAATATTTAATAAAAATAGAATTACATTCCTCAATTTTGTTATTTTAGTTTATTTTAATTTAATAACAAACAAAATGAATGTAAGATTTTTTCTGAATTAATGAATTGTAATACAATGTAATTGAAAAACAGCGAAAGCACATAAATATTATTAAACTGTATATTATTAAAAATATAACTTATTGTAAGAGAAACTTAATATATAAGAGCCACTCTCAAGGATGACAATTAATATTTAATTAATATTAAATCAGAACAAATATTGGTGTGTACGATTTTAATGTTAGTTAAACTTTAATTGAGATTTTTGCGAGTAGCTGTTATACCATTCCATATGCAGTTAAACATTTTTTATTTAATATCCATTTGATTTTCAAACGCATTTTCTTTTGCCAACAATTTCGGACGGCAATATTTTATTTTTCTCATACCATAACACATTAGCCACAGATTACAAATTTATTTTATTAAGTCAAAATAGAATAAAAATAAAAAAATATATAGCAATAATAGTTTCTGGACTCTAAGTTCTTTCATTGTTAGGAAAATATTGAGTAATAATATAATGAACAATATAAAATCAATAATCTAATTAAATAAACAAAACTGCAATATGTGACAAATATGTTTACTTCAACCTTGTTCAATACAAAAATAGATTGTCTACAACCATGTTGCCTCTCCTTAATAATGTCTGCATAATTATGGCAAAAAGTGAAAAAAATTGCAATAATAATAAAATAATCACACACATGTATATATAAAATGAGCAGATTGATATACTTCATATATGAATTTTATATGAGAGTCTAAGTCTAGGTTCTGCATTTGCAGTTATTAATTATATAACAAAGTTAATCTTAAAACAAATATGTTACCCATTTTATATTTGTAAAATATGTAGACACATTACGTTTCTATACAGTAACTGAATTGGTTTCTTCTTGAATAGAATTTTGTATGTATTTAAATACTGCATTACAATAGCTATTAATAGACCTTTTTTTCTGTTTTTTTTTTCATATAAAAATGGCATAGTGCACATTTTATGGAGGAATATTAAAATACTCCTGTGGTCAAATGGAAATAACTAAAAGTTTTTATGATTTATGGCACATTCTAAGTGCTCGAGATAATTGTAACGTTTATAGGCATAAAAGATTCCATCCCTCAATTATTAGACTATCCATTACAGAAATATTTTTTCAATTTCAACTATTAGAAATAATGGTTGAAGAACCAAACACTTATAAAGTTAGCAAATCATAATCAAAACCAAGTGTGTCTACATAAATTACAATCCAAAACTCAATTCAAACGTAAATTATATTAATAATTCTTACAATCTATCAATATTACGCATTATTCAATTGCAGGTACAAAAATTTTACTACACTGGTGTGTAGTTTGTAAGTAATTGTTAATATTTTGGCTAAATAAGTAAATAAAACTAAAACAATTGAACAATATCAGATAGAAATCCCGCTCTTTGGTTTTAAATGTATGTACTGAAGTGTGATGCTACAAGTTAAATTGAGAATGACGTCAATTTAATAGTAGTCTAATCATTAATTCTGATTAAAAAAATGTAAGTTAAATATTGTAATTTTTTTAAATAACTCATTAATTAAAAAAATATGATATTCAAAAATCATTGATGAATAAAAAAAATAATGATGATGACTTTTATTTATTAATATTAGGCTACTTTTATACTGAATAAAAATTAATTACCTTTTTCAGCTAAATAAATTGTTTATTATATTAATGTTATATAAAGACTATTGGCACTAAATATTTCGTATGTTTTTTGCATATTATTAATATTGTGACGAAAGAAGATATAAAATTTATATATTTTTTAAAAGGACAGATCTAGTAGAATAGTGAATGTGACTTGCATGTTAGGGCATTATGCCAACTGTATCTACATTTTCAATAAAGTTATACTTATAATGTTACATCATAGACTAAAATATGAGTCAATATTTACATCTAAGTTCCCAAACACTGGTATATGGTGATAGTGATGTATGTATATTTAAATAAAAATACTATAGAGTAAACATATGATTTTCGGGATATTTGAAAAATTCTAGGAATTGATTATTTTCAAAAATTTTTTATGTAGTTTTTTTTATATATGAAAACACCATGTGTCATTTGCTTGTATATAAGCTTTCATTTATATTAGTGCATTAAAACATAAATTACATAAATAATCTATACATATATTTAAAGAATATATGTAAAATACATTTACCTTTCACCATATATCAGCCTGTTTCATTTAACAACATGTCGACTGAACTGTTTCAGCTTCAAGAAGATTGAAGTCCATCCCATTTGGCCGGTTGAAGCCAGTTTTGATACCGTCCCAGCCATCTTCTACTTTATATTCACCTGTTTGTATACGATTGTATACTTCTTGAGCAACAAGTATGAAAGCCTGTTCTACGTTTAATCCCGTTTTGGCAGAGGTTTCTACATGATGGAGGCCTGAAAGTAGTAAAAAAGAAATGTTTCATAGTGCTATGAACATATTTATTTGTGCCAGTAGACAAACAACTCGACGGTGATTCCTTCTGGTATATCACATTTGAATATAAATGGCTATCTAAAAATTATATCACACAAATTTCGTTATTTTTTTACCTCTTCCTCATCTTTATCAAAGCTGGTCAAATTTATGAGATTCCCTACCTAAGATGACGTCACACATTGTGCAATTTTTTTGGAAATAATTGTATTAAAGTTATTATCATTTCACATTTTCTATCAACAAGCAGTGTTACAAAATTAGGCAGAAAATGATGAATGTTATGTTTAAAACTAGAAAAAACGTTAACATAAAACAATACACAGTAAATGTTATTAATTTATTGTTATCTTGGCATGCTTGTTTTATCTATGGGACTTCTATTCTATTTAAATACAAAAGTAGTTTACTTTTGTTGTAAAAATCGTGGTTGATATGAGATATATACATAAAATTTGTGTCAATAAAATAAAATAAATAAATTAAATTATTTGTGTCAATGATTTGCTAATAATATATTAGAGTATAATCAACCAACAACCACCAACATTATGGCCATACCACCATTTACAGTCAAATGGGGCTCAACTGCAGGTTTATGTTTAATAAAAAAACCAACCAATTTAGGTACAGCTTGTAAGGAAACAAAATTTCATTGTAAATCTGATGCAGTTGCTCAGTAGCTTTATTTGATGAGTTATGAGTCTGTCTTAAATATTGAATGGATAGGAAAAAAAGCAGATGCTTTTAACTTACTTACAAAAAGGCAATAAAAAAATGATTGGGCAAAGACTGGATGAGAGGATATCAATATTATTTTTGCGATTTACACTGTTTTCGTTGTCCATCTTGGATAAAAAGCATAAGTGTCCAACCTCTGTTGAATTTTTTTCAACTCAAGTATTGCTACAACAATATTATTGACAATAACCCTGTCATCCCCCCGATATTGCCGTGGCAAAAACTGAATAATATTGAACAATATCTCAAAACCAGCCGCACATCAACAATATTATTGTATGTATGTGGCCAGGCTTGTAACTTAATTTTTTTTTATGTTTACTAAAATATTTTCAATTTCTAGATGTTAAATTGTACATAAATATATAAATAATATTATTATTTTTATATTTACTTACAGTATTGCTCATATATAATCTTAGTCTTTGTCTATAATTTAATAGTAACACCACATTTGTTCTTAATTAAGTATTCAAATTTATTATTTAGGTCAGAACCTGTTTTCATAACCTTGATTAGTGCCTACATAGATAATGACACGTTTGTAATGACATACTTAGATATTTATTGCCAATGTTTAACAAATTATATATAATTATGCCAAAAAAACAATAAACATCACCTATATGCTTTTTTAATATTTCCCTCATCACAGGATAGGCAGAGTAAACAGTGTGTTAAGACTTTTTTTTCCACTTTCTGCCCAATTTTTTAAACATTGCATATTGAGTGACAGAACTCACTGGCACACTTTGTGTACTAGAGCCATAAAATAATAAAAAATGTTTCCATTATATAAATATTCATCATATTTACAATATAGTGCACATGATCATGGGTACATCACATCGATCCTACAAACAATTACATAAGTTTTAATGAATTAAGCAATATTGTATAATTACCATTTTCCTCTGCAAACATTCTAGCCTCTTCACAAGAAACTTCTCTTCGGGCTCCGTTTTTATTATCAGTACCAACCAGGTCTACTTTACAGCCCACCAAAGCAAAGACAGGCCTGTGTGGTTCTATATGCCTTTTAGCTTCCATCATCCAAAGCGGTATATGTTCGAAACTTGATCTGTTGCACACATCGTATACTAAGAGTGCCCCAACCGAATTTCTGTAGTACGATTTTGTGATAGATCTAAATCTTTCTTGTCCAGCTGTGTCCCATAGTTGCAATTTAATTCTCGTACCATCTTGTACTTCTATTATCCGTGCGAAAAAATCAACTCCCACCGTAGGATCCGAAAGCTAAAAATTATGCGTAATATACTCTCTGAATTATAAAAATGTTATACAACAACAAAAACAACCGTATTACCTCTGCAAATTTTCCATCTGTGAAGTATTTTAGCAGTGAGCTCTTGCCTACCGTGCTATCACCGATTAGAATAAGCCTAAATTGATAATCAAATATTGGGTCAACCATTTTCTCCACATAAAATTCAGAACAACAAAGGTCTCGTCAAATATTTGCGTATTGAGATGATTTTGTGAATGATGACTTTTGACAGCAAATACGATATGCTCATAGATTATAAAGATCGAAGACAGAATGGTTATAAATTATGATCAATATCAATAGTTTAATGTATGAAATGAACTACAATTATTAGTTCCTAAAGATTTTTTTTCTACGAAATACTTATTATTGTATTGTTTTTTTTTTATTATAACTTTTTTAATTTGTGTCCTTTATTCTAATGTTTTGTTTTTAATTATTGTCATTTTCTTTTCAATATTTGATGTATTTATTATTAATTATTGTTATTCTATTTCATGTTTGGTTCCTATTAAATATTGAGTTATTATTTTATTTGTTTGTGAAAACTATTTACATTACTATATAAAGGACGACTGCAAGGCAGGCGTTAATAGCTGCAACACAGCTTAATACTAAGGCAGTTATTGCCGATTTAAGTTATTGTTATATACGAAATAACAATAACTTATTTTAATAGATATTATTATTATTATGTTTCTCTTTCATAATTCTCGGATTCAAAATAACCCGGTCATTTGGAAGGCTTGCGTTGCGACACAGGTCCAACATGTAGAGGCCCTTAGAGAATATATAATTTTCTACTGTGACGCATCAGCCGGGATTCATCTCTAGGTAACCAAAAGTAATTGCCCAGAGATGGTATCTGGTTAATGCGTAGGAACTATAGAAAATGTGGAAATATAAACTAGGACTATTTGATGGAATTTGGATGGACTGGTTAATTTGCTATTAATTGAGATTTACAATAGTCTCAAATTGAGTGGTTGGCGGACGGTGACTCGCCGTTTACCGTCCACTAGATGGGCCCAAACAAAGCGGCGTAGTGCCTCGGGCTCAACTCGGCGTGGCCGACTAAGGGTATAGAGAGGTGTGCACCGGTTTCCCATCTTTCCCTTGCCTTTTGAAGTTTGAGGCATACACGGCGGTACTTTTCATTGCGTCAGCTTAGAAGTTTGATTTTTTCACAGCTCCAAGAGATACAGTAGACCTGAGTATTTCATATAATTTTTTGCTCGAAACCCCCAAAGGTTTCTGTACGGAATCCTAAAAATCATATTTGATAGTCATGGAAGGCTTTATTTTTATAGGCTTTATTACATCGCGTTATGACCGATAAAAGCACATTAATAATGAAAAATGTTAAACAAAAACTATAGAACTTTAGAGATTCCGAGAGCATTATGCATAACCCCTTACATGGTGGAAGCGTCAGCGCTCCTATTACGAGAACAGCATATAGGGTGAAATATTTGAAACCCATACCTAAAAAAATTAATCAAGATACTCAACTCAACAGTTCAGATGTAGGATTTTTTTTTTTCATTTCACCATGTTTATCCATACCTGTATTTCCTGTTACACAGTTACGCATAGATACCAATAACGTAAACACATACTACTACAAAAATACTACAAAAGGTTAAAAAACTTTGAACTTTGCCGCCAATACCTACGACTCGATTTCGGAATGAGGCGTATGCGGCGGTTTCCCTTTCATAGGTTTATGTCTGCGTGCGTCCTTCTTGACATGTGACGTTTTATTTTACTAGGGTAATATATTTTGTTTGAAAAAAATACTTTTTAATTTCTGAGAATAATAATAAATGTATTAGGCTTTTATAGAGTAGTTAAAACTGTGGTTTCATTTAAAGTGGTACTGACAAAAACACTCGGTGCATTCCATTATACACCGGCGCCGGTGAAGTCGCAGATAATGTTAGTATAGTAATAGGCATATAAGCTGTATAGTATACAATTACTTACATGATCTATTACGTATGTTATCTACACACGCGGTAAATGTCAAAGTTTGAATTGTCAAACTTCCAAGCATCGTAGCGTCAATTTACTATTTTCTAAAAAAAACAACAATTTAATACCCATATCTGTTGTAATATTGTGTATATATTAATTTTAGTTATTTCTACAATACACGTATATTATATTTACTTAAAAAGCTTTTTATTTATAAAAATAAACATAACCTGATAAAAGAGGCCGACACTGGCGCTCCAGTAAGTGAAGTTAAGCGTGGAATTACTTATATTATTCGTAAATATATATTGTGAATTCTATAATTAACGCTAATAAAAAACAAAATGTTATAGTAACATGTTTAAAGTAACACAATAAAGTATTTGTATATAGTGATAAGCGAAAGCTGTTGACCCGCCAATTTATGACACCGATAAATTGCTAACAAATATGAGTTTTAGTCAGAGCCTTGTGAAAACAAAAGAAAATGATGAAAATCGAGCTAAATCTACACCAATCGGTATGTTAAAATTTTATCATCTTTTTGCTTGTTATATATTAATTAATACAATTCAAATATATTTTGTAACATTTTTTTTCTTTGCTAGCTATGGTGGCGCCTGAGCTTAAACAAAATACAGATGCAGATACAGAGATAACAAAGACTTGTGCAGTACTAGGATGTGAGGAATCTAAGAATTCTGGTTCAGAGCTATTTTTTAGGTATGAATATTGCACTGCTATTATCAAAGTCAAATAATTTTATTCAAAATAACTAACAAATAAAAAACAACAAATCAATAGCATGTACCTCCTCATGCTTAATTTTTTGAATATCAAATAATTTATCACCAGTTCACTAAAGTGACTGCCTTAAACCTGAGAAGAACTGGCAAGTAAATCAGTGAGATTTGTTTTTTTTTAAATCACTTATTTTCAGACACTTAACAATCATGTAAACAGTTTATTTTGTTTAATTTGAATATACAAAATTAAAATAAAATATTTTAATTATCTAGTATCTTTCTTATTTTTCCTTGTAGACAAAGAATAAAAAAAAATCCAATGTATCTAAAGATAAACAAGTACTAAGACTCTTTTTACTGTCCACACAAGTTTGATCCATTATTTCAGAGACCAATCAGATTAATCAGAGATTATTTTATTTTAGAGTTGAATAATGGAACTCTGCCACTTTTTGACTTAACAAAGCATATAAATGAAAATAATTAAAATTTTATGAACTGTGTAATAAATATGTTTTATATAATAAATGTATTATTATAAATCATTTATATTATAGGTTTCCAGATGATGAGCATTTAAGACAAATATGGACAGATTTAACAGGCAGGAATAATTGGACACCAACAGACTATTCATATATTTGCATTCAACATTTCTCTGTGGATTGTTTTGAATGTAATGCAGATAATTCAGTAGTTTTAAATAGTAAAGCTGTGCCCTCGTTGAAGTTGCCTAAACATGTTTTGGAGGTAACATTTCATAAATTTGATTTAGGCTAAGACATAGTCAGGAGAAGTGTAGTGTGAAGAATCTTTGTTTTTTATTTTCTGCTTGTTTTGTAGGAAAGAGCAAGATAATAAAAATTCATAAAATGAAATCATCCCCAAGAGTGGAATTTGAACACACAACTATTAGCCTTATAGTCAGATTCAGTCTCACTTTGCTACAATTGCTTTTGAGATTTTTCATAGTAGTATAATAGCATGATGACCAATTTTGAGAAACTGTTTTACAATGTTGAGAAATATATTTAAATTAATTTTCAATGTAGTATTTTTTGTTTGTAGTTTTTTTTGTTCTAAATAATTATTATCATCATGCCTATTATTATATAATTGACATTTATTTACTATTGGAGAGTTACAATGTGTGATTAAATTTGAGCGATAAGTATAACTTTTAAGTTTAAGAGAAATAGTATACCTATTTGTGTTCTCGCTACCTATTTGTGGAATGGAGTGTGTAGTTAAAGATTATTTTACTACTTTTGTATATTATGTAGTCCATGTTTACTATGATATAAATTTAATTTACAACTCATGCTCATCTTTTTTTGAAAAAGTGCAGTACAGTTCTTATAAAGTTATCCTGTTTTGCAATAGTCTTTCCTTTATCGAAAAGCCAAAGAGAATTGCTATTAATTACAATTATTCTATTCTAGGTTGAATATATAGATGAAGAAACACTTGATAATGAGTATGAAGATGAAGATTACTTAATGGATAGTGATGAATATGAAGAAGAGTTATCTTATACCAAAGCAATTATGAATGGTACACATACAGACAAACAAACAAAAACTAAGGAACTAACAGAAGAAGAGAACGTTGAAATACTAAAGTTATTCACGGAAGTACAAAAAATGCAACGACAAGCAGTTTCATTAAAAGAAAAATTAAAATCCAGAATGAGAGTTTATAAACGTCAAAATAGATTCCTAATGCGCTTAAAAGAAGTCATAGAAATGAAAAGGAACTTATTGAATCAGAAAAGAAAGAAAAAATCTAGAATTTTATTATCTTTACAAGATAAGATACGAGAAGACACTAATGGATTAGTGCTCGCGATGCCTACAAGACATACGGACGACCTAAAGAATTTTGCCCTTAGTATATATAAATATTCTCCTCAAGCGTACATATATATAAGGAATACATTAAGGACTTTATTGCCAAGCACAGATGTATTAGAATCGTGGATTTCTGGTGGTTTTGAACCTAAGAACATTTTGTCTAATAGTAATTTGATCAAAGTAGTTTCTGAATTGACTGATACTGAGTTATCGTGTAAAGTGTCGTTACGCTAGTGTTAAATTTTATTATATGTTTTGTGAATAATTAAATATGACATATTTTCAATTTCAGTTTAGTTTTAATTTTGTTGTTTTAAACAATTTTTTATGGAACTGTAAAATTTTCAAGGTTTTTTTTAGCTTAAGCTGTATCCCGCACATAGCAGAGTATCTGAGCTAGGGTTACCCAGAGGGAATCTGAGAATCTAGTGTTAAGACACTCCATTCCCATTAAAATACTTCCGTTCCTCACTTCCGTCGAAATCTGGAGGCATTGTGTGTTGGGTGGAGGAACGCAACGCTGCTCTTTAAGTTACGTTACCAGAGCGAGGAAATATGTTTATATTAAATATTTCATTTCCTAGAGTGGGAATCGAATCCATAACCTATTGCGCTTACAGTTGAACACTTGTGGGGCACAAGCGTTCGACTGTAAGCGCCACATCACGACTGAACTGAAAAAATCGCGCTTCTAAGTTAACGCAATCAAAATATACATGTATTTTTGCATAGATTTTGCTGCATTTTGAAGTTCATCGTGCTATCAAAACATATCGAGTACACCTGGATCTACACTCAACAGTTGTAAAATTTGGCACAAAGTGAGAACTTACAATAAAAATATAGGAATAAATCCGAAAAGTAAAGTTGATACATATTTAAGAGAAAAAATATTATTACGGAATTGTATTTATAGTTCATTTATTACATATGCCTATATGCCTCGGTTCGACGAGCAAGTCAGACTCACGCTTAACCGATTTTATTAAATGAATTTGTTTTTACTTTTAACTAAATATAAGAACTAAAAAAACTAAATATATGACTAAAATTTTGACGACAATTAACACGAAAAGTTTTGAAAAATGAGATTTTTGAAACAATTTTAGATATAACATTAACAAATTCCATCCATAATTTAAAAATAGAAAAATATATTAACGCCATCTTGTTGGCAATTTACCCACTGACTTGATATAAGCAATGTAATTAATATATTCTACGATAGATGTCACTGCAGCTCCAGAAAGAGATAGACATATCTAATGTGTACCAAATAAAACATCGCTGTTCCCAATGAAAGAAAGAGATAGACATACCTAAAGTATACCAAACAAATGATTCTAACTCAGTACCGTGTTCCTTCCCACACTGTTCGTATCGTACTCTCGATGCTAAAATATAATCGCGCGGCAACAAAAATAAAATAAAGTGACCATCTGTTCAAATATTGTGCAACTTAAACTATTTAATTTGGGATACTATTAAAAATGGCCCTTCCCGTTTTGCCGTTTGACGTTTGTGTTGTTTTTTTACCTTTTGTGTAGTGTTTTGTTTTTGCGTGTATAACGTGAATGGATTTGTTGTAACACGATTATAAAGTCGCTTTTAAAAGGTACGTAAGTATATAATACATATGGACATATAACGTAAGGCTTTAGTTTAGCGAGAACCAATCGCTCACTAACTGGACTTTCATAATCACTATTCCTTTAGCGTTCAAGCATTCCATAAAAGTAAACCAGCCACAACGCATTGCTATATTTGATATATTTTGCCACCAATCTGTGCACACATATAATAAAAATGTAACTGGTTGTAATCTGTACATGGAAAATATATGAGAAAATATGTTATTGGTGGCAAAGTAATAGAACCCAAAATAATGACTTTTAAATTGTTTGTCGGTTTGTCTGTGCTTCTCTTACCTCAGATATGGCTTTACCGATTTAAATGCAGTTTGTAAAGTTATTATCTATTTTCCTTAACATTTAGTGTTAATTTCATTTTATAAATCGAAAGTTATATTAATTTAGTCAGACAAAGTCGCAGGCAAAGCTAAATACATATATATGTATATAATTGTTGAATTAAAATTCTTATCGTGTCACAACATTTCTCTTTTCACTACTATGGTTTGGATCTAATTAATTTCGACCAAATTTGCAATTGAAAGTGCATTTTAACAGTTTCCTTTTGCAAATTATTTATGTCAACTGACTGACATATGTATTAGCTTTTAGTGGCAATAAAAAAATATTTTTGTTCTCCACTTATTGTTTTATAACGTAAATAATTGTAATTGAATATTATAGAACATTCTTGAAACAAGAAAACTTGAGTTATCATGATCGTAATTTTACGCTTTAAAATGCGCAGTAAATAGTAAATCAGATTTACCGACTATAAATTACTGGTGTTTCAAATTGTTTAATATTTTCTTTATATAATTAAGTTCTTGTAAGTATACTGGTAAAAATAATAAATGTGAGGTTATTATGTGTAAAAATTTAATTTATTATTATAATAATAAAATTAGGTACTTATTAAAAATAAGCAGATTTATATGAAAATATTACAACTATTTCGTCTTAATAACGTAAAGAAATACCTCACCGTAAAGTACTTATAACTCTGAGATTGATCTTAAGATGTCGTTTTCATTCATAGATTATAAAGTTGCGCGTATAATTTATTAATGAATAAAAAAATATTTATAAAAAAACAAAAACTCCGACTGCATAAAACTAAAAAGAAAATAAACAAGCCCAATAGTTTATTAGGATTAACAGTCGGGACCTCTTTAAATTATGCGGCGCTCCGTTGTTTTTCCTTGTAACTATTACAGTTTAATTATATTTTTTACCAAAAAACAACTTGTTCAATTTCAACCGGATCCCATAATCAGAACCTAACTTTCACCAACTATCCTTGAAATGTATCCTTTACAATAAAAAAAAGAATCATCGGAATCGGTTGGCGTGGTATTGAGTTATACGTCCATTCCGCGCACATATCTAATGTAAATTTAAGACTTATGTGATTTTATCATAGATATGATCCATATCTGACATATAGACCAAAATAAAACTTTGGGACCACACAAAAAAAGAATCATCAAAATCAGTTCACCCAGTCAAAAGTTCTGAAAAACAATTAAAAAAACAGTCGAATCGATAACCTCCTTTTCTTACAGAAGTCAGTTAAAAAATAGTGTCTTATTAGTTGTATCTCCTGTTGATCTACAATCGATAGCTTCGGTGGGCGAGTCCGATTCGCGCTTAACCTGTTTTTTATAAAATATTCTTATATTTTTTTATATAATAGAATATGCTTGCAATTATAAAGAAACATTAATAAAATTTTATACTTCAAATTATACAATTTTGAGGCGCGATGTCTATTATTATGTGAGCGTTGTGACTCAGTGGGTTGTTAACTCACCTTTGACCCCAACTCTCAAGAGCAATTTGTCTGTAACAGCATCTGTACCACAATACACTATGTATTAATGTATTAGGATATTGAAGATTATATTTGGAAGGTTTATTCTGCTAACTTCTGTATTTAAATGAATTAAACAAAACCAAAACCAAACTTGTTGTTATATGGTATTGAATATTTAGTTTGTTAAATGCGTCTACTCTCGAGCTATGAGAGAGTATTATATTAAATTAAATATTAGATTCCCCAGTATTATATTAAATTAAATATTAGATTCCCCCGAGTGGGGATCGAATGCAAAACTGTCACGCTTACAGTCATTTTATACAAAAAAATAGAAAACCTACAATTACAATTTAATCTAAGGAAACTTAATTGATTTGCAAACTTTAATCTACGGGTAAGGTACAGTTACGATTGATTTAGAAAAACAGATTGACTTAGGCGTATCTAATTTGGTAAGTCAAAAACATTTCATTTATTTATTTAGTAATTTTATTAACTTTTTTTTATACATTTGATATATTTTATTGAAATACTTTAAAAAGTACGTCCTCGAAAACTTATTTGTGCACGTGAACATCTGTTCAAAGAATTTAATATTTGGTATATTCGGTGATTACGTATGCAAGTACGTGAAGACTAAACGTGGCGCAGAGGCACAAGCGTGCGAGTATAAACGCTCCAGGTTGTGGGTTCAATTCACATTCGAGAAAATATTTAATATTTTCACTTTCTCGCTCTGGTCACGGGGCAAAGCACGGCGTTGACTTCGGCTGACTCAACACGCAATGCCTCCAGAATTCGGCGGAACGCGGGGAACGGAAGTGTCTTAACTTTTGTGCCGTGTGATCCCGGCCTAAAATAGGATCATCCTGGTACTGGTGGTGTCGTAAGAGGCGAATAAAGTACGTGTGGTAGAGTCACGTCGCCAGCAACGGCAACACGCATGGGCAGACTCGACCGGATCATTACCACCCACGACATTTAAACCCGGCGTGACGTAGTGGCTTTATGCCACTGCGTTTCGCATCAGGTAATGCCGGGCTCCGGCGCCCAATCCACCCTAAAGGCAGGCAACGCACCTGTAGCTCCTCTGGTGTTGCACGGGGTCGTGGGCAGGTGACCCGAACGTTCGTTTGCCTTGTCTTTTCCTTAAAAAAAACTAGGTTTCCAGGTTCCTTATGGATAGCTCTATTTCAGGTGAGCACCTGAGCTAGGCCTATCTATAAGGAAGTTATGTGCGAGAAATAGCATGAAGCTAGAAAAAACGCTTGTACGTAACATATTTCTATATTATGATTTTATTTAAGAGCATTTAAAGTCAATCGTAATTCGTAGCATAACAATTAGTGCAAGAAGAATTTAGACCTTTATATTATAAAGAACCTATTAGACGATCCTATTGTAGAAGAACCTATTACAAAAAATAAAATAATAAACTAAAAAATTGTATCTACGGTAGTTTAATTAATATTCAATAAGTATAGGGAAAATTTTTCTAAAGATTTTTGACCTTCTAGCGAGGTTTAGATGGCTAGCTTTTTGGTTGAGATAATAAAAAAAAAGTAGGACACTTCTTCTGTACCCTTTAATTACAATTAATTTATAAATATTTAAACGTAAATCGATTATAGCCACATTACTATATAGTAAATTATAAAATAACATTGGCTATTTAATTCCAATTAATTAATTTAATTACAGGTAGTTTTTAGCCATATTACTGTATTTATATAAAATAAATTGTGAAATATTGTAACACTTCGTGGCTGGTTTTAGTTACACGGCTATATTAGGAAAGCAACCGAAAATAGCGATTAGCATGCAAACTACTAGGATCGCAGAATACTAGTACGTAATGGACATTAGTCTTGGTGAGCGTTGAGAAGTTGAACTTAACTTACCTGTTGGCTTAGTTAATGGTGTTTAATTGTAAGGAGGAGGTTTGACTCCTCTTGGGCATATTGATGGATGTCTTTTATTTACTAGCTTCACGCTTTTATCAGCATATAGCGGAGAAGAGAGAGGGAGTCTAGTGTTAAAACACTTTGTCTACGTGTTGAGAGGCGGAACTCAACGTCACTCTTAATTTACTTGAGTGAGGAAAAGAAAATATGTGAAATGTAATTATTACCCTAAGTGGAGATCAATCAACCTTCGTGATTATGACAGACGCTGCCTCATCGATACCTTCGAAAAATATTTATATAATATTTTTGTATATATATGATATAATACATAATTTAATAAAAAATGGAAGTAATTACCGAAATTCGGTACTTTAAGACTAAGGCCAGGGCGACGTAATACTCACCCAAGATCAAGATAACGCGTAAACTGTTGTTAATTGGTTCAGGAAACGTTTCTAATTTTATGTGAGCACTTAGACTATTTAGTATTAACAGTTATAAAGTACTTTATTTTTTTTTAATGATGAGAGGCGGCACAGCGTCTGAATGTAAACGTGATAGTTGTGGGTTCGACTCTCTCTAAGAAAATAAAGTAAATTAGCCGCATAAAGTAAAGCGGAGAAGGGAAGGTAAACGTTCGCTCTGCTTACAATGCAAAAAAATGTGTATTATTGGCGGAATCATTTAAATTGATATATTTATAAAAATATATATTCCGCAATTGAAGGTTTTTAAGGCAACTTGGGGAAATGCTTAAATTTATAATATTTTTTTGGCTTACAAAGATGTAATACGGCTTTAATCTGCCAATTTCTATATAAAGAGTGTAACGCGATGGACGGATCAACAGTTGTCTATGAGTAGAGGACATCAGTACCTATCCATTTAATCCCTATGTATGTTAGCCAATTTTCGGCAGATATTTGAGAACTTGTGATAGTATAGAATAATCTCTAAAAGTTTCATCGGCGTCAATATGTTAAAAACATTGCTCAAATCATGAAACATTAAAACATTAACTTCTATAAGTTCAAAAAAAAAGTCACAATAAGGCATTTTGTGAGAAAAAAAAAATTAAAAATTGCAAGGTGATAGTTCACTGTATTTTATTTGACAAATATATTGAAACTTACTAGCGAATGTTATTTATTCTATTATCAAAGAAAGTAAATATGGAAATTCAGATAAGCTTTGGCTTTTACAGCATGTAATTTGAAAGTATATATTTTTTTGGGAAAATGTAAAATTAAAATAATTGTCTATCAATAAATAATAGATAATAGAATAATGGTAATTTTGTCGCCGATGACATCCTCTCAAGCAGCCACGTAGTAGTGCGTGCTTCTCAGAATTATGTAAAATGGTTGAATATATAAATTATATAATCAATCTGTTGGCAAATGCAGCATAATAAAAGAACTATGCGAGTGAAGCCACGACTGGGCCGGTAGTTAATTATAAAAAGCTTAACGTACTCCTTCCTTAAATATTTTTTAACACTTCAACATAATATCATCGTCAATTAAATATAAGTTAAGTTAAAGGAAAAAAAGTAATGACGCAACTTGTTGCTGTCACGGTTCGGTTCACACGTGAGTGAGTGGGAAAACGCTAACGCCGGTTACAATAATTGCATTAACTAAATTTATTAAAGTATTTGTATATTGAAGTAAAGCGCGGCGTTGAGTTCCGCCACTATGCACGCAATGCCTCAAGAATTCTGTGGAAACTGGGGAACGGAGTGTTAAGACACTTCTGCTTTCACTCCCTTGCTGTGTGCGGGATACAGCGTGAAGCTGATTTAAGTTGCATATTTTTATTTAGTTTAGTAAGCTATTTCTTGTTAGTTTTTACTTGCAGCTTCGCTCGCGTCTCTAAATAGGTATAAATAGGAATTGTGTATGATGAGACCCACTCTCAACTCTGCGGTCCATCAACATCAACAGAATTTGACGGAAATTGGTGAACGGAAGTGTCTTAATGAGAACGGAGTGTCGATCAGGTTCCCTTTGCTTATCTTGCCATGTGCGGGATACAGCGCCAAGCTAAAAGAAAAAAATCTGAGATGGATTTTGACAGCGATTTCAGAGTTGAATGCGGTATATAGAGTCCTCAGATTAGTGCGTTTAACCAAACACACTCTTCAGCGTTATAAAAATACAGCAATTTCTTAAACACCTGTAGGTGTTTCTAATAATTTATGATATAGTTTTAAATTTTATATGAATTGAAGAGTACAAAAGTGCACACCAAAAGCTATAAGTTCAGTAATAAATAAGTTCACTTTTATATGCATATATTTTTAAAGAGGTACTCGAGTAAGTTTAAAGAATAAAAAGCATGGGTCACAGTCACCATAGATACGAGTATATTTTATAATGTATATATGAAAAGGCTGATGACAATGGACGAGGCGAAAGAGGTATTCAGAGTCAGAGACCTAAGCATTTTGCTTTTCGTTCTCTCTGGCTCCACTAGGCATAAAGCGTGAAACTAAAAAAATATTAACGTGGATGTCAGGTTTCCTTAAGTGCACAAATAAGAGCGAGAGTACGATCTTAATATTAGTTGTGTTATGGTTAATTTACATAGTATATTGATATACATATTATATTTATAGGAAACGGAAGTAGTGACTTAATTACTCTTAGTAGGTATATCGGGTGTGTCACGTGTTAATTATCGTTATAGATCTGGAGGTGCTGTGACGCAATTAATTTTCATATTGGTGCCGAAATATTCAAGTTTTGATATAGAATACTAGGGGCCGCTTGTGATTTCGTTTGCGTAAATTATAACACCTTTTCGTCTTCTCCCATACTTCCTCTAACGTGGAGCGAAAACCATGCAATATAGAAATCTGATTTTGTCACATCGGCTATTTGAGAAGTAGAGAGAAGATATTTTCTAATATTCTTTGGGATCGGAAAAAAACGGAATTTTTGAGCGTTACAGGGCGGCAACTAGTACTTACCTATATACAAAGAAATCGCTTTACTACTACTAGGCTTATTTAAAAATTCTCTTTCTTAGTGTCTTAATATGACATTTTAAATTTTTTATATTTTTTATAACATAGGTAGGTACTACTTCGGACTTCAAGATACAATCATTTCGTTTGCAGGAATTCAGGGCAGTACGCGGAGCTGCTATGAACTAGATAACGGTATTTGGATATTATAATTATGTCAATTGATTGACGAATGTCGCATCAGTACAATAGTGAGCATTGATAGATTGTTAGAAAACTTTTAGTATAGGGATACCGAATATAAAGGTTCAAGTAGTGTAAAACTTGACATTATTTACATACGACCTTCTATGGATAATTACATAATTTTTGCCAAAAAATTACGCCATACCGTAAAACTATTTTATTGTTCTATATTTAACTTTCTTAGACTAGACTTGTATGAAATAATATATTTTAATGATTATATTATGTTTATAAAAAAAAATGTACAGTATATGCGTATGAATAATAAAATATATCTAAAGTAAAGTCTGTAAATATTGTATAATCATTTTAAAAAAATATTTTAAAATGGTGAACTGTAATTAAGCCATTTATTGTGAGAAAAAAAGATCGGTTAGGCTTCACTTAGCCTTAGTTTAAGAGTTCTTCACCATTTTAAAATTTTATAAAATAAAATAATAACGCACAGAACACAGATAGGGACTGAGATTGTCTGTAGACATTTAACAATTTCAAAAACAAAAAATAATATAAGCAACTAAATTAAATAAATTTAAACTTAACATTTCAATAAAACGTAAAAATCATTTTTTATATTTTTATATACTTCAGGTAGCCCGTACCCTACATATATACTCGTATGCCTCGTCCGTCAATATGCTTTAAAGGTCACCCGTCTGTCGACCCAATGACATTCTAATCAATTACACCTATATGAATGCATTATGAAGACTAGTCTCACCTTGACTTTGCTTGGGTCGTAGATACGATTCATCCATTTAAAGATTTAGATATATTATGAAAAGATGCGTATTGACTTTCCATGCGCACCAAAAGGAGAAAAGATTGTACTTAGTTTATTGATAAAAATGTTGATGGCTGTTACGAATTAAAAAATTAAATCACTGTGGTATTCAAATTATTCTAAACAAAAAGCTACAATGGGGATGATGTTTGGTTATACAAAGGATTTTAGATATTCCGCATATAGCAAGGGCGTTGTCCACTTTCCGGCTAATTTTCGAGACATCTAGGCCGAAAGGAGCTGATGATAGTATATCACTTCTTTCACCGCATTATCTTTTTTTTTGTTTTAAATGCTGGGGGTGGTAATGATCCGGTCGAGTCTGCCCATGCGTGTTGCCATTGCTGGCGACGTGACTCTACCACACGTACTTTAGTCGCCTCTTACGACACCGCCAGTACCAGTATGATCCTATTCTAGGCCGGGATCACACGGCACGAAATCTCTATCTTCTTTAACCGCAAATTTTGAGATATTACGTACTGGATAGTAGAACTCAATATTGTAAGAATATATTACTGCAAATGCAATACCAATATTCACTGAAAGGATTATACTAATTAATTCATTGTTCTTACGTACAGTAACTACTTGAGGAAGTTATACGGTTATTATACTTGTAGTAATCATATTACATGTGGCCATAACGAACAATATTGTTCCACTTACTTAACATGTTTCGTAATATTTAGATAATGTTTGAATGTTCACTCGACGCCGCCGCGCTGCTTCCTTCGATTTTACTTGTGAAATATGCTGTTTATCTATTATATGTATAAAAAAATCTCTTCCGGTAGGTATCAAATGATTGACAGAACAAACTCAGTTGGAACTACGCGGTGTAGAACGCTGAAATTTGCCATGTAGGTTGGTTGTGTACGTTACTACTAGGGCAGGATTTTTAGAAATTCTTACAGAAACGGGAGAAAGTTGGATTTTGCTTTTTGTCGTTCACGCAAACGAAGTTGTGAGTTACGACTTGTTCCTTATGTTTTATGGCTATAATATATTTTTATGGTAATGCAGTTCGGAATGGATAAAGGTGATATGTTATAATATAAAAATTTTGTGATTATTGTTTTTATTTTGTCGCTCTTGCGGTAAATGAAAACAAAACAAAGCGCCGCGCTGAGCTGCGCATTCCGCCGCTCAACATCTCAGAAGGTGGCAATAGAAATGTCTTAACACCAATTATATGCAGGATACTGCGTGAAGCTGAAAAAAGAAACATTATAGAAGATAAAGCAACTACCAATATACTATACACGAAGAACATAAACTTATTACATAGATTTTGTTCCATTTTTTATGAACGTTCTTAGCTAACAACCCATTGTTTTAATGAACACCTAATTGTTTACACGAGACGAGAATAACCCATCCCAAAAAACTGACATAAATCGCAGTCTATGGGCTCTTTATATTTGGGCCACGTGTATATTTATAGTTATAGTACGATGCGCCTCTATATCTATAGTCTACTGTAGAGACGATTTTATTACGTTATCGAGCGCGTAGGATAAAGCACGTTATTATAGAGTATGAGCTATTTAACTAAGTAATTATGGTTTGTTAACTATTATACAGGGTCTAGCAGTTATTTATATACATAGTAAAAATATTAAATAGTTTGTGATGACATTGTCATTAATAGTCTTTGAGTTAGAGAGCATGATGTATATTAAATTTAATAAACAAAACTTAGAATACAGAAAAAAATGTAATGAATCGATAACCATAATTATTTTCACCAATATAATACAAGAGCGGCGTTATGATCTGCCAAACGCTTATTGTCTATTATATCGTAGAAGTGCAGCGTTAAGATCCGTTACTCAACGCAGACACCGGAAAACGTATTGTCTGTCTTAATTAGCTTCTGTTTGATATGTACGCGTACAGAGCATGGAGCTGAAAAAATATACTTACTTTTAGGAAAATAGTCAATTAACGTTTAACTTAGCGTCTGTAGTACAACTCAACAATACGATACTATAGTATAGATATCAAGGCGTGAAAGTTGCATTATAATGATTTCATCACATTTTAAACTTTAAATTCTACGATGTAAAGTAGAGTTTTCATTGTTTATAGTATAAGGGGATTGTGTAGTAAGGAAGTTGTAACGGATTGGAATTTTTATGTGTCTCATTATACAGTGCTCTGTTTATTTATTTTGTATCACATTTCATATGCATACTGTGATTTAGAAGGCGAGAATGTTTATTTTAGAACAGATTTAGAACTGTTGCAGCCGTCGTGGCACAGTGGACAGCTTCTAACGTTATGGGTTCGTACCCCATAATTATAAGGGAATGATCAATTGCCCTTATATGCTAGACAAATTCAGCGTTGAGTTTCGCCACTCAACACACAATCTCTCAGAATTTGAGCAGAAAGAAGGAGACATTGTCTTACAGATTCCTTCTTGCTTTGCAGTCGGCAGGAAAAAATGTAAAGCTATTTTTTTTTATTTAGAATGATTACTCTTTTTTAGGGTTTCGTATCTCAGAAGTTATATAGGATCACTTTGTTCTCTGTCTATCCGTCTGTCACGATCATTGGTCTCGAAATCGCGCGGAAGTATCCATCTGAAATTAATATGAAATACATATTGAGGTTTAGGCCTACGGTCTCTGGGAGCGGGTAAATAGAAATAGAGCATACTCGTAGTTAGAACGTAATAAATCCTTCACAGCGCTTCACTAGGCCTACCTACCTACGGTTATGAAATTTGCCATGAAATGAAAACTCAAAAAAAGGAAAAATCTAAATAAAGAAAACATCCGAGAAGTAAAATTTAATAGAAGAAACACACTACAAGTTTACTTATTTTGTAGATCATTTCATACAAAATGAGTGCATACGCTCGGAAAACTTAAGTTTGGCTTTTCTAAGTTGTGCGTCCAGTTGACCTACTATTCTGAACTTGATACTTAAGTTAATACCCTTGGTAGTGGAAGAGTCTTTTTATTTTTTGTTAATTTTTGTTTATTGTTATAAATTAGAACTGTTTCCAGTTTTGTATACATTTTTAATGTACATTATTTTTTTTGAAAATAAATAGAAATTAGTGGAATGACGGAGGGAGGTATGAAAATACTTTTGAATTAGATATAGTTTTTGAAATTAAAGGCAATTTTATTTATCTTATCTGGACTTAAGATTTGAGAGTGAAACGTTATACATATTTAGTTTTCTATCAGAACATTTTTTTTTATTTAATTCACTTTGCAATATTAACACTGTTTAACTGTGTTCAGTTCAGTTTATTTTTGGCATAGGGAACCTGGGAACCGGTGCTAAAATTTAAATAAATATTTCATTTCCTCAAGTGGGGATCGAACCCACAACCAATCGATTTTACAGCCACACCATGTGCCCCTGCGCCACGACTGGCCTAAAAAAATAAAATCAATACAATAAAATGTTCTTATTTTTAAGTAACAGTTTTAAAATATTTTAAACGTATTTAAAGAGCAAAGTAGTCTACAATTTATAAATTCATAGTTACCTTCATTCATTGGAAAATTAAGCCGATCGATACGTACCGTTTGTGGTAAGCGCCTGCTGTTTGTTTAGGTCTAGAGTATATTTGTTTTGGTCTGTATAAAAACGATATCTTTAGATATGGCAATTCAATATACCGCCATCGGTAAGCACGTAAATTCATTTAGTTTATACGAGCGTAATATATTAGATATATGATATTAGGCATTATAATGAGGCATGTCGTGGCGCAATGATAAACGCGAAGGGTTGTGGGTTCGATTCCAACTTGAGGAAATGAAATATTTCCTATTTTGTTTTCTTCGCTCTGGTAACGAGGCAAAGCGTGGCGTTGAGTATCGACACTCAACACTCAATGCCTCTTGGATTTGGCGGAAAGTGGGGAACGGAAGTACCTTAACGGGAACGGAGTGCTTAATATTAGATTCCCAGATTCCCTCTGCCTACCCTGCCATATGCGGGATACAGCGTGAAGGTGAAAAAAATTCTAGTTACAAAACTTGCTTTTCTACACAAAGTGAACGGAGAACGTGTCTTAACACTTAAAAATATATAATATTTTGTATATTCTATGTTTCAAAATAAAAGTAAAATAATTAAAACGTCTTTGAGTAGGTAAATTTAGATGATGAAAATTTTAATAACCACTTCAAAAGACCGAAAGGTTTCAAGCGTGTCTCAATTTCGTGTTAATTTTGTAAGAGCGCTCTGTACGTTGAAAGAGTTGTAGCCGAAACACGTTGCTTTAAAAAAAAATGCATGTAGATAACAAGCAAATTTTTTATTTGCTTTATAAATTTCCGACGTACTCTGAAGCAAGTAGGTTTCTACATGATTGTTGTAGGTGAGGACAGTCATGGCGCAGGGGCACAAACGTGTGACTATAAGCACAGAGGTTGGATTGCTACTCGAGGAAATGAAATATTAATTACTCTGGTGTTGAGGCAAAGCGCGGCGTAGAGTTCCGCCACTTAACACGCAATGCTTCCAGAATTTAGCGGAAAATGGGGAATGTATACAGCGTGAAGCTAAAAAAAAGTCCTAATGTGAAATCTTACTTAATAGGAATTACTCAATTTTTGAAAGTAGAGAGGACCTGGTGTTAGGTCACTCTCTTTGCCGCTTTTTAAAAACAAGTAGAGTTTTAAGCAGAACTCAACGCCGTACTTTTCGATACCGGGAAATATCTAAATGAGATAAGAATTCGTAGCTTCGTGCTTTTAAAATACCTGTTGGTCTATAATATATTTTGCTTCAGTCGGTCATTTAAACTAGCCGCCGTCTAAAACAACGACAGTCGATTTCGCCGCGTCCACCACTATCAATTTTTCACAATGCCGATACCGCTCTGGTTAACGACCGCGGAATCTGCTTTTCAATTTGAGGCTCAATAAAGCTATTGAATAGCTTTTGTGGCAAAATTTCATACTGTCTTTTGTCTTGGTGTAGGTTTTGAAAGGCTATGATATATTTTTTTTGTTTTCCACTCGAGACAAGTGTGTGTTAAATAGCGGGACATAACGCCGAAATTTGTCTTGTATGTGCGGCGAAATAAAATAATTAAAAGACGATCATTACTTTGAATAATCAAATTTAACACAATTACGGAGTACATAGCAGGGATCCTGAAATCCTTTGATCAAGACACTCTTTAAAAATCTTATTACGACGGTCACTTATATATAGTAAATATTATCTTTTAGTCATTATACATGGTTAAACACCGCAAATACTACTCTTCGTTGAAGTATAGATGATCATCACTCATTGTTAGAAAAGTAAAAAAATAAATTGAAAAAGGTCAATTTGTCCAATTAAGTAATTTAATTTTAGGAAGTAAAGTGGATTAATTAAAGCGAATGCTATTGAATAACGTAAGCGAGTATTATGAGTTGACATTTTTCAGTGTTTCTGTATAAGTTACCTTTTTATCTTTTATTTAAATAGAATTTATTGAATAAAGAGTGATTTTATTAATAGAAGAAGATGGGGATGTCGATAGTGTTCCGCCACTCAACAAGCAACGTCTCAAAAATTGGACGGACTTTTGGACTAACATTATGTTCCATCGGCCTACCCTGCTTTAGGCTTGATTTAGAAAAGTAAAACAAAAATATAAATACACTAACTAGTTCATAGTAATAAAAACAATTGACGTTTTTTATTTATGAATGTTTCAATTTTAGGATAATAGCCGTTACATTAGTTAGTGAAATAATACAAAATAATGTTACCCAAAGCAATATCAGGAACTTAAAAGCGACAGCTGAAAACTTTATAAATTAGCCAAATCAAGTCTAATTGTCCGTAAGTCGGGTTAATGTGAAACAAACTTTTTTATTAGCTCTAGAAGTGAAAACTTTTTAACAACTCTACGGATGGAGTTGCGATGTAATTTCTTTGTAAACTGATTTTTTTACAAAAAATGTTACCAACTAAGATGTAATGTAGGGCAAGTGTTTTATTTTATTCTTTTACGCATATAGCAGGGTAGGCGGAGGGAACGTAGTATTAGGATACTTCTTTGCTCGTACATCGCACAATTTGCAAGACATTGTGTGTTGAACGGCGGAACTTAACGCCGCGCTTTGTTTTCTTACCAGAACGAAGAAATGAATATGATTCATCCTCTAAGTGAGATTTGAACCTATAACCCTTGCATTCACAAATATTTTGCCACTGCGCCACGGCGGCCTCAAAGTAATATTTAATTGCTTCATGCTGTATCCCGCATATCAGCAGAGTAGGCAGAGAGAACCTGGGAATCTAATGTTAAAACACTCCGTTACCACTTTGGTTTCCCACTTTCTGAGGAATTCTCGTGTTGAGCGGTGAAACTCAACGCCGTGCTTTGCCTTGTTGCCAGAGCGGAAAGGGAGAAAAAATATTAAACATTTCACACCAACACCAACAAACGTCGCGTTTACAGTGATACGCCACAACCGCGGCCTCTTTTCTTATTCACTCATCCATTTTATATAGGTACATTCAAAAGTTATTTAAAACTTAAAAAGTTAAACAACAGAAATCAATACAGACATACAGTAGAATAGCTCGAATTCAGCAAACTCCTTCCATTAATGCCAGATGAAAGTTTAGCAATTTACAATTCAAATGTAGCTGGATTTAATTCAATTATGGAACAAGCAATTACGAGATCTGCGCGTCTCTAGGTGGTGGTGGCGGACGGTAGTGTTGTGTGTTTGAGAGATGGGCGGTGGATGGGTCGTAATGAAATGTCGCCTTATTTGTCATTCAAATCTCTATCTATTATTATATAGATAAGGGTTTGTTTGGTTGACAGCGCTAATTTCAGGAACTATTGTTTTAAATTGAAAATATCGAACGGGAATTGAAACCACAGCCATCGCGTTTACAGTCGCACGCTTGTGCCTCTGCACTATAACGGTCTTGTGGGTCATTAGTAACCCCTTACACAAGGAATACTAACGAACAGTGACGTTTGGTATGATAATCTCTCACTGTGCCACAACGGACGTTTTATCCACGTGCTATATAAGGTTCAGTAGAAAACTTTATCCCCTCTTTTAAAAACAAAAATAGAAAAGATCCGGCGAGAGTGTGTGTCATCATTTTTTTATCTATATATAGAAAACTCTTTCGTTACTCAGTGAGCAACGTACAAACGTAACTGCTGGACTTAGGAAGTTTGGTATTTAAGTAGGTTAGGAAGTGTAGAGGAGCAGTAAGAGAAGATTTCCCGAAATTACTACGGGAAAAGCAAAAATGGAAATTTTATTTTATTTTATGGTTTAAGTCAACTAAAACAAAGTTGCGGGCGACTAGTACCTCTTTAAACTAATATCTATAATTTAGAATATATGGTGTGCTTACAAAGAGTTGGTTCTGTTCACTACATTACTGATCAATGAAAATTTAAGTCATTTTCTTAATGCAGATCTGATGCATTCTCTGTGTTCTGCTAGAAACTTTAAGTTGTGGATGATGGTCCTACGTTTAAGTCCCGAGTCGAACAAAAGCTAAATATTAAATAAGTTTATCATCATCATCATCAGCCTGTGCTAGTCCACTGCTGGACATAGGCCTCTCCAATGGCACGCCACTGCGCTCTATCTTGAGCTCTTCGCATTCAGCCGATGCCAGCCACTTTGCGAATATCGTCAGTTTCGTCGAATAAGTTTATAATGATGACTAACTAAGTAATATTACAATAGTCAACAATAACCTATATTTTGAAAAATAAATATATCAGAAATATATAAAAATCATATTTTATTTAATTTGAAAAGTGTTGTTGATAAAAAAGAAAATTCACTTTTCGACATATTAACAACTTTGTGACAGCCCAATTGACAGGCATTGTGTATAGTGGCTTAGTGACATCTAAAATGGCAATCTTAAAATGTTATATTATTTTAGATTTACGCTGTATATTCGAGGGTAGGCAGAGGAAACGTGAGAATCTAGTGTTAAGAGGTGCGGGTTCAAGTCGTTACGCTACGTTCAAATTTTTATACGTTTTCCAACAATTTTTTTTACATTTTTTCGTTCCTAAGTGTGTGGATGTGGAGTAACAATTCAAAATTGTCAAAAATATTAAATATTTCGTTTCCTCGACTGGGATTTAACTACATATATTCTGGGTTATGAATTGATTTAATTTCCCTGATGCTGGCAAGGCAAAATGCAGCGTTGAGGTCCGTCACTCAAAACGCATGTCTCGAGTTCAAACGAATATTATATGTAGAACGGAGTGTCTTGACACTAGACGTATTGGCATTGCTGATGAATGACGGAACACAACACCGTGCGTTGTCTATCACAGCGCTGAAGCAATAAAAAAAGAAAAAAATAAATAAAAAAAGAAACACGTAAGAATCAATTACAAATTTATTTATCCAAATCGTATTCCTTACGCTTACTGACAGATGGACAGATAGTGTTTATTTACAGTCTTAATTCGAATTAATGTGAACACACTGATTGATTTAACATTCAATTAAAAATGTTTTTTACAGATACAAGTTGCGCGAAGCTTTTAAATTTTTAAATATATATTTTTATTGCTTTTTCTTCACGTTGTAGCCCGCATATAGCAGGGTAGGCAGAGGGAGCCCAGTCTTATGACACTCCAATCGGTTTATAATGATTTGAAGTGAATTGTAAAATTGGCTTCAACGTATAACTTAGATTAAAAGATATCAAACTGAAACTTATATCAAATACTCACGTGTCCACTACTGTCCCTTACAGATGTGAAAAAGTGTAACTTCTAAGCCAAAGCAATCAAAAGATACAGCCGTTTATGCTGCAAATTTCCGCAAATTTTTAAAACTCGCAAGGGAATCAAAACCCACAGGGTACTTCCCGTGAATTCTGAATCTATAATTTGGTACGGAGGGAAAATTTATAGGTATTTCATAGAAAATAAAAACAATACACACTTATATTTCTAGTTTTTTTCATAGAAAATGAATGCATATGCCCGCAAACTTAAGATCAACTTCCAATCCTGACATTGGCACGGAAGCCTCGGTGGGCGAATGCGACTCGCACTTAACCGGTTTTTTTTCTGTAAATAACAAAAACAAATGTTTGTACAAAAAAAGGTGCTTTTCATTATTCAATATTATTTATTAGAAAGTATTCAGCGAAGTAACGTCACTCAGTCACTGTACTCGAGGTTGGTGTTGACGCGCGTATAAATTTTTCAACAAAACCAAAATACAATTTCGTCAACGTCCTCTCCCGTCCTGGAGGGGAATAACAAATCGCTAGCTATGAACGTCTGCCGCTGTGACAGCTCGAGGGTTGCCAGAATATTTGTATGATTCTTTAGTTTTCATTAGTTACAGTTATACGAAGCTTAGGTGATAATGCAACAGTATGGTATTATCAAACTGGTGTGATGATGGATCTAGGTTCTGAATAATGGAACCTTTTAGAGGTTACTAGAAAACCACCCGGGGCTGTGGCTCATAATTCGTAACTCCGAGAACGTTCAATGTGAAACAACGTGTGTTTAAATTATTTTTAAACTATATATTATGTGGGGAACGGAGTGTCTTAACACTAGGCTCCCTCTGCCTACCCTGCAGTATGCGGGATACAGCGTCAAGCTGATTTATTTATTTATATTATGTCACTTTTTGGCTATTAAACCGATATCACGTTTTGGGTGGTGATAGGTACCTAATGCCGTGCTTTGTCTAACCACATTGCGAGAACAAAAATATAGGAATATTTTATAAAATAAGTGTGGAGTCATTTCCTCGCTACGGTATGAAAACAAAGCGCGGCGTTGAGTTCTGCCACTCAACACGTAATGTATCGAAAATTGGGCGCGGTACGAACTGTATTGCTTTTTTGAAACCAAAGAAAATATTTTTTTTGTAATAAGCGAATAATGGCATGAATTTTAATCCAATTATCATGGTGATGCAATTTTTTGTCACTAGCCACTCACTTATCTCAGAAAGTTTTATACGATTTTAAATGGCTAAAGTTGATAGATACATATTATATAATTTTATACTTTTTAATACTATATATCTATTTTATAATTTGGTTTGAAAACATTTTCGCTAAGTGCGAGGTTAGTACGCGCTAGGTCCATAGATGTTCCTAAAAAAATAGTATAATCCTTTTTTGCATATATATCTGTTCTATATTTGTTGATCTTTAATTAATTGAATGTTTAAATATCTTTTAGAGATACCATACATAGTTTATGCGCCTTTAAAGACATACATAGGTTGGTCTCCACGGGGGACAGGCACAAACTAATTTTGGTATTACGTCTGGTATTATGTATGGCATTATGTTGGGTATTTAATGTAGTGGGAAGCGGTATGATTTTGTATTTGTTTATTTTTCATTTTTGCTTTTCGTTTCGTCTCTAAATAAATACTGTTTAAAATAAGAATAAAAAATATTTTTACATTTAGTAAGCTAGGCAGTAAGAATCTAGTGTTAAGACACTCCGTTCTCTACTTTTCGTCCAATTTGGTAGCATTGCAAAGCGCGGCGCTTTGTCTTATTACCGGAATGACGCAATGAAAATAATTCTTTTCCCTGAGTGGGAATCGAACCCACAAGCATACGTTACTTTCACGACAACTTTCTATAATAATAAAACTTGTATTATAACATTGTATAGAACCTAATGTCATCAGATTACACACTCAACCCTAGTTCCCACCCTCTATTTTTTCAGCGATGCCCTGATTTATTGCGTCTACAGTCACGATATTGGCTCCGATCAGACCGCAACAGATGTTTCTTACCTCCTTTATGACGAGTGACGGCACTAGCGATGTGGAAACGTGTGATTTAGATATGATGGAAAAAAAGGTGTATAAGATGGATCTATTTTCTCCTTTTTGATAGTAAATATTGAGTTTTATAATAATAATGATAGATTGGGGCCGTCCTGCCGCTGTGGAAAAGTTTCTTACTGTGAACGCGACGGTTGTCAGTTCAATCTCCAGTCTGGAGAATGATTATATTTTAATAAATTTTCTTTTTACAGTTATACGGATACGGATTTACTGTTATAAGGAGCGTAGTGTTGAGTTCCGCAACTCAACCAACAGAGTTTCACACACTAGGTCCCTTCTAATTACCCTACAAGCCGAATGATGAATCATCTTTTTATAACAAGAAATTGCTTATAGAGTAAATAATGCGGATTAATAGTTTTTTTGAGAGCTATAGTGAAATTGTCGTCCTACGTCTGACTGTTTACCCGCACTTAGGTAACAGATGGAATATGCGGACCTAGTGTTAAGTAACTTCGTTCCGACACTTTCATTTTGGATGCATTGCGCGTTGAGTGGAGGAACTCAACGCGGCAATTTGAAAAATTCGATAAAAAAATACGATATAGGTATACATATATTCAAAATATATTTTATATTCAAATAAGTTCTACAGCTATGTATTGACATCTGTAACTCTTTTGGTTTTACATGGGAGTTGGTAGTGGTGGTGATCACTTACCATCAGGTGACCCGTACGCTTGTTTGCCTTTTAATTCTTTGGATATTTAGCAATTTCCTAGTTCAAATAAACTGATAATATCGTTCGTTAATATTAAAAATATATAAACATATTATATTATTTATAGTATTGTCGATTGGAACATTCATTTTCTAAAAGATTATCCTTAAACGATTCTAAATATAAAAATAATATTTTCCTATAGAAACGTCCAAGAGGGTGCGTCACTTTTACAAGTTACGATGACAAACGCAAGTCGCCATGGAATATCAATTGTATCATAGATGTATATAAATAAGTACCTATAGATATATTGTTTCGGTTTCGGAGGCCGTCTTGGTACATTGACACGGCGCCTGCTTGTAAACACAAAGGTTGTGACTTCGATTTCCACTTGAAGGAATGATTATATTATAATCTAGGGACTCGCTGGCAGCTTCGCCATAATTATTTATTTAACTTTCAGCTATTTCAACAAAACAATTACTTCATAAAAATAATTCAATTGTGAACCGATTTAAATAAAACATACATAAGATATTAAAGGATTAGATTAGCGTGCAAAAACGTAAAGACAAACAGATAAAACTTTTAAAAGTCGTTGTTTTGGGTTTTATAACGCCCCTATTAAGAAATGTTCTCATAGACAGGTAATAGTTTTAGTGTCATTATATGTATAGATTATATTAATTTCCCCGTTCTGGTGGAAAGTGTGGTGACTCTATTATGTACCAATCAAGACCACTTCACTAAGAATGTATCGTATTTTTAAAAATTATATATTTTTTGAGGCCAGTCGTGGCGCAGCGGCACAAAATATGACTGTAAAACCGACTGGTTGTGCGTTCGATCCCCACTCGAGGAGATGAAATATTTACTTACATTTATATTTCCATTTCTTCGCTCTGGTGTCGAGGCAAATCGCGGCGTTGAGTTGTGCCACTCAACACGCAATGCCTCCAGAATTCGGCAGAAAGTGGAGAACGGAGTGTCTTAACCCTAGGTTCCCTTTGCCTACCCTGCTGTGTGCAGGATACAGCGTGAAGCTGATTTATTTATTTATATATTTTTTTCAGGTAAGACTGAAGGCGACGTGAGTTCCGCCACTCAACACGCAATATAATGAAGTAAGTCGGAAAACGGCGAACTCAATATCCTAACCATAGATCTTCTCCTCCCTATCCCACTATATGCGGGAATAAGCGTGAAATGAATAGCTTTTTTCATATATATTTTTATTCAAAGTATTTACATGGAAATAGCCATCGCAGTCCAGTGGTAGTCTGACTCGGGGATTTTTTTCGCCACTTGCCACGCAACGTTTAAAAGAAGGCGGCGGAAGATGCAGTGCCTTAACACTAGGTTCACATCTACGAGGCAGTTCGTGAAGATAAAAAAACCGGGCATGTGCGAGTCGGGCGTACAAAAATTGGAGTTCCCGAGCTTTCTCTGAAATTCGGTTTCCAATACCAAACCCTTTCACCTAATACCTCACTCGAACTCGCGAACTAATGCCAAACTTTGTTCCCCTTTTAAAGCTGTTATATTTAAGGATTTAAACACAAATGTGCATTTAATAGATTATTTCCTAAACTAGTACTCACTAGTAGCCTGTAGACTCGGTGTAGTACTAGTAGTCTGTAGATTCAAGCTGCCGAATTTCATAATTTTAGGTTAGGTTAATTATAGGATATCTCCAAGTGTTCCTGAGATAAAGACTCTTGACAGACAGCCAGACGGACGGGCGGACGGACGCACAAATTGATCTTATATAGGTTGCTTTTTTCCTTAAAAGGTACGGAACCATAAAAACACATAGACTAAAGCTAGATTAAAGCTAGCTGTACACATGACCGTGTTAGTTGTAATTGTAACGCACTCGTAAAACGCTATACGGTGGACAGTTACCTCAACTTGGAGCTAGTGGAACGTGATTTACGTGTTTTTATTGCGTCAGCGGTCAGGGTTTTTTTTTATGAAAACATACTTTTCTATTAAGCCGCTCGTATGTTGCTTTTATATCAGTTATACTATATAGTAGGTATATATATAGTTCGAGGCCGTCGTGGCGCAAGGCGTGTGACTGTAAACGGGAATGTTATGGGTTCGATTCACACTTGATGGAATGAAATGTATAATATTTTCATTGCCTTGTT
Organism: Heliconius erato x Heliconius himera; assembly: GCA_013421005.1. Classification (NCBI taxonomy): domain Eukaryota; kingdom Metazoa; phylum Arthropoda; class Insecta; order Lepidoptera; family Nymphalidae; genus Heliconius; species Heliconius erato x Heliconius himera. The sequence continues at coordinate 42,271 of JAATLQ010037440.1, forward strand.
CTGGTGACGAGACAAAGCGTCGTCGTCGTCGTTGAGATCCGTCACTCAATACGCAATGCCTTCAGAAGCGGGGATACGCAATGCCTTCAGAAGCGGGGATCTCAATGGGGAACGGAGTGTGATAACATGGGATCTACCGTGAAAATTAAAAAAATGTCAGTTATATCAGTCAAACGATACTTAATACTGACATAGGAGGGTCGGTCGGAAATGAAATAATGCGTTCAGTACGTAATATTTGTGTAACTTGCCTTCCGTCTAGCGTAATTTATCAATATTCAATTAATTATAAATTGTTACTTTATATTACTTTTGCAACTCCGTGTTGTTTCTAACTTTGGAGAATGGATTAATTTTTATTTCGCGCTCCAGTGACAAGACAAAGCAAAGCGTTGAGTTTCGCCCAACACGCTGTCTCCTAAATTTTTCGGAGGGTGGAGGACGAAACTCTTCTTATGCTCCTCCAAATGCTGAATACAGCATCAAGCTAAAAAAAAATACGCTAACAAAATCCTAAGTCACATTTACATGCATACTCTTTGTAAACGTCTATGAGAACACTATATAAATCACACCCACAAACATATTAATAACCGTTTCGAGGCTTAAACTGATATAATACTTTATTTTTAAAATATTTTACCGTTTCAATTCAAAAGATCGAGGTTATGGAGTAATAAATGTGTATTATTGCGCACGCAACGCAAATTTCGCAAAATAAAAGTAGCGTTACGTTATTTCGAAGTATTTATTATGTAATTGCAAGTATTTCTTATTAAATTAGTTGATTAATTTTAATTCATAGCGCGGTGTTGAATTCCGTCGCTTAACCCGTAATGTCTCATAAATTGCGTTAAAAGTGGGGAACGGAGTGTCCTAATACTAGGTTGCCCCCTGCCCTGTTTATCCTACTACATGAGGAATACAGCGTGAAGTTGATTTAAATTGATAAAAATGGTTTGTAATTTGATTTTAATACGCCTTTTTGTATTTATTGTAGTGTAATTGAAGAAAAAAGAAAGAAATATGTCCAGTGCACTCCAGACACTCCAATACTATCTAGTACTAGATAGTGAAATTATTCACGCTATACTTTGTCTTGTCATACCAGCGAAAAGTATTAACTTTCTCCAGCTAAAATTGAACTCGCAACCATCACGTACAGTCAGTGTCAGTCACTTTCTAATTGTGCCACAACAGTGTCTATTGGTCTATAAATACATTAAACCAGTAAATCGTATAGATCGAGGCCAGCCGCAGCGCAGGAGCACAAGGAGTAAACACGATAGGTTCGATTCCCTCTCGGGGGAATGAGATATTTTATATTTCCATTTCCTTGCATTGGTAACGGCAAAGTGAGGCGAATCTTGTTACTAGAGAGAGGAAATACATTTTTTTTAGTGGAAATCGAACCCGTAATAGCATTTTCACCCAGACCTCAAATAAAAAATAATTATTTTTCAAATACCACTGACTAACTTGTTTGTCAACGTTTTAACTTTAAATTGAAAAATTAAATATTTTGAAAGGATCCGAGTTCATAAATCTACAAATGAACGGCATCCATTTTGATAATGAGATTACGTAACAAGGTTTTATTTGAGTCTTCTCAATTTTCGAGGCCAATGTTCGTCTTAATTTGGAAAATATTGTAATTTCTAATCATTGATTGATTCTGACATCAAGAAAACATTGCTTTTTACTGTTTGACAAATCTTGTAAAAAATTGTTTTATTTTGCTACACCATTTTGTAAGTTGAGCGAACACAACCTAAAATTAATCTGCATCCATATACGTCCACCAGTTTCGGGAAAATATGTGCTGGGTAACTCACCACGGTACTTTGCCTAACTTCAAGAATTTTAAAGGTTATAAATATTATATCAGTATAACTAAAACGTCAAGTTAGACTAAGATATTTTTTTGATAATCATTTGAACGTAGCAGAAACCTTTATTATACAATCTTTACAAATACACTAACAAAAAAAATTGTCGACAACATACAACAAGTAAAATCCGGCTTCCATCACCAGAGAATTCGGAGCCCCCGGTGTAAGCCGGGCTTCAGAATTTCGTTCGACATAGCTCGACAACAACGTATGGCTTTATTAGCGACGAGCATTTTGGATGACATACAAGAGGCGCGGTTTCGATTCTCTCATTCTTAAACAGTTTTCTTAGTGTTTGACCTAATAATATTAAAATACATTTCAACTACTACAATACATTACAACTACCTTTAATGAGGCCGTTTTGAATTTCCTTTCTTTTCCTTTCCTTTTGGTTCGTAACCAAATCTTATAAAACAGTTCTCACCAAAACATACTCTGAGATCGATCTTGATATGCCGTTCTTATTCATAGATAATCAAAACGGCTTGAGAGTGGTTTATATATACGGGCCTAAGCTCGCGCTGCTTACCCTGCTGGACGAGATAAAGCCTTAACCCTTAGAATTCGTTTGCAAAACCAATCTCATAAATCAATTCATACCAAATAACACATATCCCATATTTAGGGCGGCAATAAATACCACCGTGAATAGACTTCATACTATAAATCCACCATTCACGGATGAATTTCACTACTTCGACAGCCGCGTTTAAAAAGAACGTGACCTGATTGCCGACGGAAGTCCGCATGGTACTTAAAAGGTCACAGGTGAAAAGAAAATTTCTGAAGGATAATTATCTTTATTTGTATGTTCATAAAGTTGATTTTCAATTGGCACAAATCTATTTAACAACAGGGTATAGTTCAGCAATGGACAGAGTTGAAGTTCATTGTTTTTAGAACTAAATTGTTTGAATGAATGTATTTGTAATGCTTTTTGTTAATTAAGAGCTGGTTTAAATTTTTGTTTTTGATTAAAGCTTAGGCCGTCGTGGCACAATGTGTGCCAAGAGTGTGCTGTAATTGCGATAGTCGTGGGTCTTACTCGGGTCAAGGAATTATTTAATATATTCATTGCGTGCAAGGCTCTGGTAATAAGCTGCAGCGTTGAATTCCGCCATCGAACACGCAAAGATCAGACAACGCGCTACTTAATACACAGTGTCTCGAATGCGGGCCTAACGTGTATAACGTACATTTGTCATGTTCACCATCAAGTGTATAACGTACAAACTTTAAATATAATGTAATTTTGTAAGAGACTTTTAGGATTTTAGTAGTCCCAAATGTGCTAAAAACAATTTAAGAAATACCACCGTATCTCCTGTACAGTATCTTTGAAGGTTAACACGAGAATATTTCACATGAGCCTTTCAAAAACATTTAGGCGTTTCATTCCCTCATTCCTCTTGATCGTTCTTTCATTGTTTCCAGTACTTTTGTTCAGCCAGGCTTCATTATTTTGAAAGTTTTAAGAGAAGTACCACTTCGTCGATTTTAGTGGAATGAGTCTGAACGTCGAAGCTTATATTTCTGATGCCCTATTTTGGTATAAGCTGCAATGAATCTTAGAGTATCTTGTTGTTGTAGGTACTATATGGAAGTGGAAGAAAAACACGATAGGTGGGTAGTTTGGTCCCGACCCCGAAGAACGCTTATTGAATATTGTAATTTCCCAGTAACAAGAAAAAGCATGGCGTCAACACGCAATGTCTCGACAATTTGACAGAAAGTGAGGAACAGATTGTCTTAACACTAGGTTCTCCCTGCATTTTCTGCTACACGCAGGATACTGCGTAAACCTAAAAAGAAGTTTTAGATTTTCTTATAGTCGTTCTAGAATAGAAACAGTATCTAGATTAACTAACTGTAGTGAAATTGTTAGCTCCTTCTCTCATCAACATCCTGGGCTTGGGACTAGTTTCTTTTTCCGATTAAATAAACGTGTTAGTTTATGCTAGGTTTTTATAATTGGAATGTATTTCTAAGATACAGACCATCTTTTCTTTATAAGGAAATAGGAGACGCTATGTCTTATTACCAGAGTGAGGAAATGACAATAACTTATTACTCTGAGTGGGTATGAAGCTCTAAACAGTCGTATTTACATTTAGAGGCCGTACTACTGCGCCCCGACGTCTTTTTTTGTTTATATTCTATATTTTGTACTAAAGAATTATAAAAATGACAGCTATTAAAATGTTCGCCTTTGCATAAAATTTCGCACGGGGAGCATCGGAAGAGGAACGCCATCAATTTCCTCGAGCATCCCATCCAATTTAGAAACTCGCGTGAAAATACTTTTTATCTTCTGTTGTATGTGCCTACATATGTAAACGTACCGACCTACATGCGGTATACAGAGTGAATAGTTCGTTTTTATTTTGAAAACTGGGAATGAATTTTAGTAACAATGGTATGGGTGGTGCGAGTCGGATATTTATTTTTTATTTTTGATTCTTTATCTGTTATATAAACAGAATTGCTATAGGCATAAAGAGTAATATTTTGAATACAACCTTTTTTATTTTAATTTGCAACCCTTTTGGCGCCTGAATGGGGAACTCGAGTGGGCTATATCTACTGGTCCTTGAATTCTATATTCAAGTAGATATAAGCCGTCCACGCTACCCAGTACAACCTCACGGTGCTCCTCCTCCACCGCCACTGGTCGGGGCTATGGGAGCCAAGGGATTGTTCCATAACCCAGGCGGTAGAGAGAAGAACACCTAGTGAAATGTCAGTTCATCTATCTATAAGATTAAAGAAGCAGCTCCCCACTTCGATTCAATTATTACCAGCGGGTCCAATTCAGTTTCATAACTTTTATCACATAATTACATACCTACAAAGTTAATCTAAAAGTGCGTTAAAACGCAAACGTCAAGAATTAAAATACAAAAAAAAAGATATAAAAAAAAATCCCAGCATAGGACGATTATAGGTAATGTGCGCCCGCCCCTATAAAACCATATAGTAAGCTTGTTTGCCGTTTCACGCCTCACTGGTTCCATCTTGATGGTGTACTGTGAATGATTGCGAATGTGAAACACGGTAGGAAATAAGTAGTTTTTAAATTACTTTCTCGGTGTTGTTAGTTTTGTATGAGTATAAGTTTGTTTTTAATTGATTTGAAATATTATGGTTTTTTTTTCGCTTTGAGTCTTTTAAATTGCTTTAGTAATGAATAATTTTTTTTCCTGCCTCACGTTGTACACTGTGTGTGTTGTGTATGTGCGGGATGCATATAACTAGGTAGGTACAGGGGGTCTGGAAACCAGTGTTAAGACACTTCCGTTCCCCACTCTTCGCATAATTTTTAACGCATTGCGGTGAACTGAGTGACGAAACTCAACACAGCGCTTTGTGTCTTTACCAGAGCGAAAACATGAAAATATTAAAATGTAATTTCCTCGCGCGAGAATCGAAATTATAAACTGTCGCGTTTATAATGGCACGCTTGTGCCCTTGCGCCACGACCTGGCCTTATTGTAGTTTATAAAAATGTAAAATAAAAATTAAAAGGAAAGCGAAGAACGAAGTGTCATCACACTAGGTTCTGTCTGTCTACCCTGCTATGCGTGCTAAAGTATAAAGCTGAAAAAAAATCTTATTACAAGAGAAGGTAAGATTTTTTTCTGCTAAATTAATTATACATACGGGTATTATTCGCCCACGTACGACCTAAGATCTAAAGATCTTAACGTACTATTTAATTGTGTATTAAAGATTCATATTAAGCTTTTTGAGGCCGTCGGGGCGGAGCGACACAACGTCTGAATGTACACGTGACTGTTGTGGGTTTGAATTCCACACGGGGGAGTCAATTTTATTAGTTTCTTCGATTTGGTAAGAAAACAAAGCGCAGCGGTAAATTCCGCCACTGAACACTCCGTCTCGGAGCATGAAGAACGGAGTATTTTATCACTAGGCTTCCCTGGTACAGTTACCCAACTATACGAGTAATAAAGCGTGAAGCTAAAAAAAGTAAATTTATTATAAGATTTTTTAAGTATAATGCGTAATAAGTTTTTCACTTGAAGGACTTTTACTTTGTTGAAGTACTTACGCTAGGATGAAGTGCGAACTGGAAAACTTAGTTTATACTTTTAAGTTTTAATTGATATATCTTTTTTCTCAACATGACTCTTATGGTTGCAGAAAACTTAGTGTTGAGACACTCCGTTATCGGCAGTCTACCCTAGTTTGAAACATTGCGTGTAGAATGAAAGAACTCGACGATCAATTGAGACGGTTGACAAACCTTGATTACGATATAGTTGTGTCGTATATAGTTTCTTAATAGGGTCATATGATGTTTACGTCTGAAATAATTTAGCAAATTCAAGCTTTTTCCCGTACAGCAGGGTTGGCTTGATGTTCTATTTTATTTTATTTAAATGAGAATAAACATTATACAAATCATTCTTTGTTATGATTTAACATTTAAAAGATTTATATAAAAACTTGTAAAACAAAAAAACATTAAATTTTGTATTAACAATAACTATAAAAAAAAGTAAAAAATAACAATAATTTCTGATTTATCAATAATTATTTCAAAGGAATACATTTCAGGTATTTTTTTTTGTTTGCACTTTAATAGTGGACATGAATTGTTGGAAATATAAGCTTTGCCTAAGTTTAAGTTACTGTGGCTTCGAGAATTGCTCCTTGGTACTGCTAAACCTGTTCTGTTTAATAAATTTGGACTATCAATACCTCTATTTACAATTTTACGAAGCAAAGATCAAATAAATCTCTACGATTAGATAAATAAAGGGCATTATAAAATCTTTAGTGATCGGAATAGCTTTAATCTCGTTTCAGTAATTTGTACTTGTACGCCAATTGGCGTAAAAATATCTTCTGTACTCTTTCTAATCAGTTTTTATGTAACTTATAATAAGGATTCCATGCAATTGAACAATATTCAAGCTTACTACGTATCATTGAATTAAATACTGTTATTTTGGTAGTGGACCTTTTAAATTCTTTTGTAGTTCGTAAAATTAAACATAATAGTTTGAGTGCCTTTTTTATTATGTTGTTTGAATTTGGTATAAAACTTAATTTGTTATAATTAAAAAATTATAATATGATCCTGATTATAGAATAGTTGAAGTTAACAATTCTTACTTTACGACTAGAGGTTATAATGTGGCATTTGAAATGATTCGTGTTTAAGTTATTATTATCATACCATAATGAAAATATATCCAGATCTTGTTGGAATTTAAATGAGTCAGTGATGTTATTAATTTATATAATTTAAGATCGCCAGCGTATAATTGAAATCTACAATGCTTTAAGCACTCGTGTATATAGTTTATAAAAAACCCCAATAACGTGGGGCCAAGGGGATTGGGGCCTTGCGGACACCACCTGAGGTCGCAGTAAGCGTTTGTGACAGAAATCCTCTTATGACTACACGGTTCATCAAGTAAATATCAAGCCATTTAATCAGATTGGGAATGATACCATACACACGAAGTTTATTTAATAAAATATTATGATCGAAAACTTTCCAAGTCTATATAAACGCAACCTGTTCCGAATTATTCAGCGCCATATATAAACATAAACAACTATTGCAAAGTTCGACAAAGTGGATCGTTTTGTTTATGAAACCGTGTTGATTTTCTATTATTGCTGATTGAAAAAAATGCCGAAAAATTGACAATATGGAAATTGGCCTATAATTTGAAATATCTTTTCTATCACCGGCCTTAAAGGCAGCGACAATCTTTCCGTTTTTTTATTTGTATCAATACATTTTAATTTATCGATAATATCCTTATCTTGGTTGTCTATGTTTAACAATCCTGAAGAGTAACCTAATAGTGTAGTTTTGAACGGCTGATGCGTTGTTAAATTTTGTGAAAATATACCCACTTAAGGAGTGCGTTCCAAATTGATTGCAGATATAAAATCGATTACTTGACGAAACGCTTGCTTGTTCAGAGTCCTTTATGCAGGAAATTCACATTTGTTAGAATGCATCTTTTTAATACATATATGAGTAGAAGTTAAACATCCCGTTTTCAACTTTTTTCGGAATTTGCGCATGCTCATTGCGCGCTTTGTCTACTTGCCATAGCAAAGGAAGAAAAAAAATCATCCTTGGAAATTTATTGAAGTAAGAATTTGAACAAAAAACAAAGAGTAGGGAACGGAGTATCTTAACATTAGGTTCCCATATTCCCTTTGCACAATCTGATATGTTCTCCTGCATAACAGGGTAGCAGGAAACAGCACAAAAAAAATGTACCTAAACAACTTGCATCTAGTGTATTCGAAGTTCATGTATAAATAGTGATGGAGCATGTTAAATTTAACGGGAACTCTCGTAGCCCATATCCGAGCGGAAAAAACTGTAAAACTTTTGCGTTTCATTTTCACTGAAAAAGCTTATTTAGTATTGGATTTTTCTTTATATATAAAAATATTATTGTGAAATAGAAATTTTACATGATATATTTTATGAGGGCCTTTTCACTTTTCAAAATAAATCTGTCGTTTATCTTGCTAGAGCAATAAAATATTTGCCTTGAGAACTGATCGAATAGACAACCATTGCGTTTGCAGTCTTTATTATATGTCAAATACGTTCATAATAAAGTAAAGTACTAGTAGTTAAGACCAGTCGTGGCGGAGGGCACAAGCGTGTGACTGTAAACTATACCATCTTGAGAAAATGACATATTCAACATTTTCATTTCTTCGCTCTGGAAACGAGACAAAGGGCGGCGTTGATTTCCACCAGTTAACACGAAATGCTTCCAGAATACGGCGGAATGTAAGGAACGGTGTAGAACGGTCTTCTCAGATTCCTTCTGTCTACTTTGCTATAAGCAGAATACAGCGTGAGCCTAAAATAAGGTAAGATAATCATATATCCTGAAGTATTTTCTAGAAAAATATTTTCGTCAGTGGGAGTGGAAACAATAATACCCATTTTTAAAATGTTGAAATAAGAATGACATGTTTAGAAACCACAAACAACTACAAAAATGTGTGTTTTTAAAAGCAAACAAGAAAGTAATATGCTTAAATATGGTTTTAGGGTTCCGTACCTTATAACGAAAAATCGAAATCCTTATAAAATAACTTTTTTGTCCGTTCGTTTCGTTTGTCAAAATCTCGAGATCGCGTAGAGGTATCAGGTCTACAATATAATGACCTATATTTGTATTACATATAGTAAACTTATGATTGTCACTTCAGTTAGTTAATTTTCATATGGTGTACTTCCCGTTAACCTACAATCCTGAAATTAGTACGAAACGGACGGAATGCCGAATCTGAATCACACTTATCGGATTTTTGGTAACATAATTAAAAGATTTTGTAAATAATAATAAATAACCTCTTTCATTTTAAAAGAAAATATCAGTATTATCTTTTTTTAGGATTCCGTATCTCAAAAAGAAAAAACGAAGCCCTTATAGGATCACTTTGTTGTCCGTCTGTCTGTCTGTCAAAAGCATTTCGAATTCACGTGAATGTATCAATCCAAAAGTAATATTAAATAATCAGATCTACGGTCTTTTGAACCAGAAAAGTGCATCTTTACCTCCCGACTGGTCTTTTATAAGTACTTCGTTTATAGTAGGTAGGTACTCCCCTTTGTCCTTACAACCCTGAAATTAATACGGAACCCGAGTCGACGAGTCTGACTTGCGCCTGACCGATTTTTTCATCAACATATCACATATAAACCTGATAATAATATTTGTTTCAGTGTTTTTTTTCCGTTTATCCTCCCTTTGTAATAACGTACATTCCGCGAACAAGGATTATGTAATACACGCCCTTCACGGACAGAAGGAATTTCAATATACGTTTATATGTACCACAAATATTTAGAAATATTATTGAGGAGTTGAGGCCGTTGTGGCGCCGGGGAAGAGATTCTGAACGGAAAAGAGATGGTCATGTTCGATTTTCATACATCCGAGTGAAAGATTTTGTTTGTTTATTTTCTCCACTTCTGACGCGCAATGTCTCTAATATTGGGTGGAAATCGGAAATGAACTGTCTTAACTCCACGGCCCGTATTTATATATTGCTCTCGTCTTTGAGATCGATCTCGAGAGCGACCTTGAGATTCTATGGTCGCGATAGTTTTTAATTGTTTTATTAAAATCAAATTAACCGTTTACTATAAGCATGAGCTAGACTATATTACTAGACGAAATAGTGGACTTTTTGGTCGGAGTTTCTTAAAAATTATTAACAAAATTTTAAAATAACATTAAACATTAACTTCTAGTACCAAACTGCGCAAAACTTTTTTGCTTTTAGAACTAATTTAGGTGTTAATCCGCGTTGAAAAATGTTTTATAAATTAACGAAAACTTTTGGCTTTGGTAAACTTTACAACTTGTTAAACTCTTCTAAAGATAAACTGAAAAAGAGGCTGTTGTGGTGAAGTGGCACAGCGTCTGACTGACGTGACCGTTCTGACATCGATTCTCACAAAAGGGGAAAATAATTATTTTCTTTATTTAGCTCTGGTAAATAGATAAAGCGCAACGTTGAGTTTCGTTACTCAACACGATATATGTCGAAGATTGGGTGGAAAATGTGGACAACACTGGGTTCTTCTGCCTACCCGGCTGCGTGCGGGATACAGCGTGAAAGTAAATGTAAAATAATAATATTAAAACTTTAAAAAGAACCGACTTCAAGAACTAAAAAGCATGAAATAACTTAATAAAGATTTAATTTAGAATACTTCTTACGCAAACCTAACTTACTTTTTATGTTAATAAAACATTATTATTAGTATGTTCTACCTTTTGATAGGTTTGAAGTCTCAATCCTCAATAAAGTAAACATTTAATAACGAATAGCTACTCGTATCATAATAAGCGGATATAGCGAGCTAAACGGTAATGAGGCATCGGGACCACTCGCGTGGAGTGCCCTCGAGTCGTCTTTTTTGGCACGTCTGCAATGTACATACGAGTATGTACACATAGGGTGATAGTAACAGGTAGTATTCGTAAAATGTGTGTCTGTCTTCCACCGTAACTTTCCACCGTATTCTGGAGGCATATTGAGTTGCGCAACACAACGTCGCGCTATGCCTCGTTACCACAGCGAGTAAATGGAAATACTAAATATTGCATTTCCGCGAGTGAAAATCGAACCCGCAATTTGTCGCGTTTACAGTCGCACGCTTGTGCCCCTAACCCAGGACAGGCCCCATCGTATTATTACTTTATAATAGAGGTCAGAATGCCCACGTCAATGCAGTGTAGTGCTTGGTGTCTTAACACTAGATTTCCCTTGAAAATCAATTAATATCAGCTCACTCCAACTGTCATATGATACAGCTGAGTTCTTGGTTCAATACAATAATGCATTATAGAATGAGGCGCATAACGTCGTGTCGGATATATCACGATTCAATGGATTTTCAATATCTAATCATGAATTCTATTACATATATATTATACTGTTTCTGTGAATCTATATCTTATTACTATTTTAGGTTCCCTCTGCCTAGCCTGCTTTATGCGGGATACAGCGTGAAGCTGATTTGTTTTTATTCATTTTTGATTTTATTAAATAGGTATTTATTTTAAATTTTTTATATTAAAATATATTTACTAATATTTTTTATACTATTTTAATTTTTTTATACTAATAGATATGAGTATAAAACATTTAAATAGTTACCGATTACTTCTATTTACTTTCACAAAGTAAAAGAAAGCAATTTCACGACTTTTTCCGTATAGTAGGATAGGATAGGGTAGATAGATAAGATAAGTAGGACGAAGGTAATAGTAGGATATTAATACTCGTATATATTAAAAAAATATATAATATAAAAAATCCAAATTTTAAGTTTTAATTAGATATTCTGTGAGAACGTGAGATCAATTCATCCATCCATTTTCAAGAATCAATCAAAGAACTCAATCATTATCAAAAACTCACAGGGATGGTATATTCTTTTGGGAAATCATAATATTGACTATAGATACAAAACAGACTTAAGATGTTCATTTTTTATTCGTTTTAAGACGGCCTCCCTTATATATAGGTATAAACATATTACAAAATAAAAGTATTAAAAAAAATGAATCTTTATTTCTTTTTGATATTTATTTACGAATCTTCAAAGAATTTTTCTAGCTTTGGTTATAAAAATAATAAATGTGTATATTATGTATTTTTAATATTCT